>WHNR01000176.1:0-106501 GCA_009859135.1 Formica selysi
AGGGGGGAGGGGGAGCCGCGTCCTAACCGATAGGCGAGGGACCCGCTAACCTAACCGGTAGGCGAGGGACCCGCGGAGAGGGGGAGGGGGATCGCGGCGAAACCGATAGGTAGGGACCCGCGGGGAAGAGGGGACGCGAAGCCGCGAGGAGGCGTGGGAGAAGGATAGCGCGAGGCGTTCATATGAGCGTAAGACAAAAGATAGCGTTTGCATGCACGTTGGAGAGAGATGGCGCGAGGCATGCAAGTTGGAGAGAGAGATGGCGCGAAGCATGCACTTGGAGAGAATAGAGAGAGAGAGAGAGATAGCGCGAAGGATGCACGCGGATAATACGGCGTTCGCAAGGGCGAGCGTGTCGAGCGGTGTGAGAGAGATAGCGCGAGGCATGCACATGTAGGAAAAGGATTGCGTCCGCATTGGCGTGCGGAAAAGGATGACGTTCGCATGCATGTGGGAGATAGAGAGAGACAGCGCGGGCATGCATGGACGTGGGAGAAGGAGGCGCAGAAAATAATCGATTTTTTTTTAAATATAATAATAATAATATATTTATTTAAAATTTATGTTTAATATAATTGTGTGTGTGTGTATGTGTGTGTGTGTGTGTGTGTGTGTTGTGTGTGTGTGTGTGTGTGTGTGTGTGTGTTTAAAAAATATATTATAATATATATATATATATATATTATATATTGTGACGTGACGTTTTTGGGACGTCCGTCACAAGGGTCGAATGACCCGATCGGGGGCGGTTTTTCGGGGCCTGCGTCCTCTCTATTTAGGGAGAGAGCGGCCCAATCGTCGGATCGACGAAGATCCGACTTTTGGTAGTAGTAATGATCGGAAATGTAAGCTCGAGATGAGCCCGCGAGTTGGTTGTCGGCACGAGATCGAGCGGCGGGATCCCATCCGGCGGAAAGAAGAGGAAGAGAGAAGAGTGACGGCCGAGAGCGGGGTCCAGGACACCCAGGAAGCAGGAGACGCCAGGTCGTATTCATCTATTATTAAAAACATTTTATATGGCGGACACAATCGCTGCCGGTAAATTTATTTCTTTATGGCAGGAAAGGAGCGCGGAGGGCCGGAATAAATCCGGCCAAAGGGGCGGCCACTCCACCCGCACGAAGCGAGGGAGTCCCAAGGACGGAGCGGCGAGAGCGGACTCTCAATCCGGAACCTATCCAACCAGAATAGGAAAAGAGAGGCGATCGGGCGCAGCCGTAAGCCCGCACCTTTAAGCCAAAAAGCAGAAAATCTTGAGAACTCCCGGGGCGAAATGAACCCACCAACACGACCGTGATAACAACAAGGATCGCAAGGATCGCAGGACGGCCCTGCGTAATGCGAAAGCGCCACAAGTGGCGCGATAGCGATTTATCGCGCCGGCGTGTCTCCTGCAGGACTCTCGCTCGCGCACTGTTCGGCGAGATAGCGAGAAGGACGCAGGTTTTCCGAGGAGCGAAATCTTAGACGATCGAGGAAGCACCGAGAACTTCCTGCCGGTGGGACGAGCGTCGCCGACCTACTTTGTTGCCGTTTATTTGTAGGTAATTATTCGGATGAGTCGCGCTTAATAGTTGTCGAGCCACGCGTTTTTGGTGAATTAACTTTGTGGATATTTTGGTAGATTAAGTCGCACGGCCGACGGGCACACGTCGCTCATCCGAATATATAAAGTAAGCTCTCTCTATTCATTTCGCCGCCGCCGACAGTCATTAATGTTAGTTTCGCGTCTGTGATTATTATATGTTGTAAAGTATCGGGATTCTCACGCTCGCGCGATCGATATTCCGGATCGCGCAAAGTATTGCGTTCATACGTCTCGTACACCACAGTCGTCACCGATAGTTTCCGTCTTAATTTTGTGTATTACTAGCAGTTATTTTGTACCCGCTATACGTAATTAGAGCGAGGAGAAAGCACAATTATCCGGTATCGAACAGAGTATCTATCGGGTGGTTTGTGACCCCGTCGTTAGTTTCGCGAATCATCCGAGTAAATATACGTGGCATAGTTCAAGCAAAGGTCGTCGCTAATATTATTGAGGCACATTTCAGTGCCGCGAGCTGTGTTACAAGACCGATTCGAGTCGGAAAATTATATTGTATTGAAGCGGATTCAGGCGTGCGTAAAGTAGTTACCCGGCGCATTTCGAGAGATTTCTTTAAGTTGTCGCGGCCTGATTCAGTCTCGTACGCGCCGAAACCCTCGCGGCCGAAAAGTCGAGTTAAAGCGCGTAAGACGCCCGGTAATTTAATACTGTTTGCGACGGTCGTGCGATCTCGCGGAATAAATATCGAATTCGCCTGTAAAAATAACACTGTCATCAAAGGCTATTCTTTTGTATGTGAAACTGCTCTAATACTCTGGTTCTTTTATTTACAATATATTATGTTATCTTTATTGTTAATTTATCGGAATGCCATTTTCGCTCCGTATTCTCGACTCTCAGAATTTCTCTCGTCTCCCCCGAACCTCCCCCTCTAACCATTTCGGGTATACTGAAGTAGCCGCGGAATTCTGCCGTCGCGTTAATTATGATCTTGAAATTGTCTTTCGGTGTTGCGTTTATCGTGAATGGTGCGGCTACCGTACCTGCGCCCAACTCGGTTATTTAGTGATATATTGGCTTTTCGAGATATTGGGATCGATATTCGAGGTAGCGCCGAAGGTGTGCCGTGGGCACCGAAGAACCGCCCGCCGAATATAATTAATTATAAGATAATTAAATAAAGAAATTTACGGTTACAATATATATATATAAATATAAAAATATAAAAATATAAAAATATAAAAAGATATAAAATATGTATAATATAATAATAAGGCGACGCTCCATCTGAAACAGAAAAAATACAAGTCTTATTAGTATAAGAATGTAATTTTTATAAATCTAATATAAATTTTAAAAAATAGATACTTACAATTAATTCTTCGAGTCTTTCAATGCGGTTCATATGGCTCGAGGCCGAATAATTTCCGAAGATTGAAAATATCCTCGTAAGCCCACTCATGCGACTCCGCGTACTTGCGTGCCTCTTGCGTGTCACCCCAAATATTATCCAGCTCCCACCGCATATTGCGCCGCAACCACCGCGTGTATCGCCGTGCTCGATATTTAAAAATCGAATTTCCTCAATAAGCTGAAATATAATTAATTAATTATCCACAAATAGACAAAATATATAACAGAAACATTGAACATTCTACTTACCCGATAATGCGGCAGCATAACATATATGTATGTGCAGGTACAGGCTGTTTCAGACATTTTAATACTTCTTTTTATAAACTTATAAACTTCTCGTCACACGGTATTCTTTATTCGCTGCTCGAAACGTTGTGACAGCCACGACAGGCCAGACATTGTCTCGAACATTTTAGAGTAGGGGATGAATCACTTACGAAGAACGCTTACTCTCAACTCTTGATAAGAAAACAAAGGTAGCACGTTCCCGCGGACAATTGTCTACAAGTCTTTTAAATATGAATAATATATTATAGATAAACCACTATCGAACGGCTATTGAACGGCTATCAAACGGCTATCGAACGGCTTTGAACAGCTATCGAACGGTTATCGAACGGCTTTGAACGACTATCGAACGGCTTTGAACGGCTATCGAACGGTATCGAACGGCTTTGAACGGCTATCGAACGGCTCTGAACAGCTTTCGAACGACTATTGAACGGCTTTTGAACAGCTATCGAACGGTTATCGAACGGCTTTGAACGGCTATTGAACGGCTCTGAACAGCTTTCGAACGGCTATTGAACGACAAAACAATTATTTATACACCATTCAAATATTTAAACTCTATGTCCATGTACTGAAATGTAACATCTATATTTTAATTAACTAGCTGACGCCGCTATCTAACGTCACGTACTGAAATTTAATACTCGCATACTGGGATAAGAAAGAGGAAAAGGGAAGAACAAAAGAGAATAAAAATATATTTTAACAATAATTTATTCTAAAAATGTTTGAGTGAATCTTTATGATGATTCGTCCACCAATTGAATATTTTAAATACATTTTGTAAAGCGCAATTTTTCAAATGTTTTTCACAGCGCATAGTATTAGTAACATCTAGCTTATTTAACGAAGTGATATCTTCATAGTCCGCATCCAAGGTCTCAATAATAACATCGTTTCTCGCATCATCGTCAAGTATATCGGCCAGCCATTCTCGTTTTTCGTGTCCTTTAACGTACACGATAGGAGATGCTCCATCTTCCTCTTCCGCCGCACCCATCACAGCTCTCGTAATCAAACGCCTGGCGAAGCTGTATGGAACGTTTCCATCCTCCCATTGAAGCCCATGGTGATGTCCGATTAGCCATGAAGCTTGGCATCTCTCAGATTTTGTAAGCGCACGCCATGGTACGGGACTTGCAAAAAAGTAGTGAGAAAGAACAAATCCATTTCTCAGTATCGCTACTTCCTTCACGACAAAGTTTCTCCCGATAATGAATCCTTGCAGATCCACAAACGTTGGCGCGATCATGCCGATAATATTACCGTACGATTGCAAGAACGATGTACGACTGCTGTCGATCGTCAAATCTTAATTTTTATATATTTTTGACATTGGAGGGGATATTTGCTGATTTAGGTAATTTTACGAACTACGTTGGTCAATGGGCAATATTCGACAACGCGATCGTGCAAGATGAGACAATTAGGCCGTGTATTTGCAGGCTATATTCCTCCTTGCACTCAAACTCTAATCTCACGTCCACCGGTGGAATTTTGACAGACTCGTTTTGTCGCGAGCAATCGATAACCGCGAGAGGACCGCAATGTAAAAATTTTTGAAATGTTTAATAGCACATCATCATTATCACATCCGTAATAAGATTTGCGAAAACGAGAGTACATATCGAAACAGAGGGCCGAATTTATTTTTATCGAAATCTAAATTTAATCATCGTAGGGATAAAATTCCGGAGTTTAGATAGAGTTTAACGTTGGTCAATTTGGCAGTCGTCGAAATGTAGTAATATCTTTTGACACAGGCATTTTTTCTGCCAGTCTGCCAGCGCAAAGATCACGTATCGCGGCTTCTCCAGCTGAGAGGCGGCTTTCACAGTCCACGAATGCTTAGTCGTATTATGCAATAGAGGAAATTCGTATAGATCCCAAGAGCGAAACTCATATTCAAGTATCGCCCGCTTTCCAACGCGCGTAGCAAGGATAGTTTATTGACCTCGCTCAAATATTACATGAGGCATACGCCATTGTATCTTGAATAATTCGATAATCAGCTTCAGCCGAAGCATGTCCAAATATGCAATTGTTGTCGTTGCGCGAACGTATCAGAATTAATTCGTGACGAGCGTTGATCACAACTCGCTTATAATCTTCGCAAAAACCCAATAGTAGGTTTAGCGGCACGCAAAAATTGAAGTAAGCTTCAGCAGCATTATGCGACATATTCCACGCAGCATTCTCCAAGATTTTACCTTTCTCGGTTGTTAGAGAGACATAGTTTTTTAATCGTGGAAGTTATTCCAACGTTTCTGTTGCGGTCAATCTCCACACCGTCGAGTTCATATCGAAGTTCATCAAACATAAACGCGACACAATTGGTTTCCCAATACCACTCTTGCTCCTTCATCTACTTTACGCACCTTCAACTTTCCCTCGACGTATAGAAAACTTTCACATGGTAACGTGTACAATCTTGATGTTGTATCGGTATCCGTATCTCGTCGCTATATCCAAGCGTTGTGTTGGCGTATGGATTGTACGTATGAGTCTCAATCTTGACGATACGATCGTCAAAGATCGGCTCGCCTCCGATATTCAAGATGTCAATCATATCGTTCAAGTATTTCGTACGACGAATCCCAATGATTTTTAAAAACTCGCGATTCAACGCGGTGAGTTTATTTTTAGCGTAACCAGATATCTGATTATTGTCACCCGATACCGCAGTCACTCGCCTTCTCGCAAAAATATTGTCCCTCGTAAAGATATTGTCTCTCGCGTGCTCCGTGCTTTCGTTCACACAAGCATTTCATTTGTCAAACGCTTTAGTTTTGCCCGCCGCCGTATATGCAATCTTACCGGTAATTTCCTCTCCTCGAAATCGAGCAAATGTCCTTCTTGATCAACAATGCGTATCGTTAAATCAGTAATGCTCCGTGCGACGATCGGTAGATAAATGATCTGTGCTGGCGTTTCCGATATCTTATATCCTGGCGGCACGCTCGGTGAAAATTCATGTATCGTGGTGTACGCGCTTGTCATTGCTGTACGCGCCAGTGGTTACGCTGCATTCTATACGAATAATATTTACGCTAATAATATTTATCGGTACATCCGATTCGTGCCATATCCGAGGCTGTAATATACGATTCGACGAGAATCCCAACAACGATCCAACGTTGCCCGGTTTACTAAAATTTATTCTATAGACACATTTGATTTCACTTTTTAGCGTATTATGATTAGCGCGAAGCATTATTGGATATTCATCGTGTTCTTCGCCATCAACAATATCGTTGGAATCAACTACGCGTCGATGTCGCAAAATTGCACGTCGGAGATATTCGTTTATTGCGTGTAATTCGTACGATCCTTCGGGAATCGTAATTTCCTTATCGTCGTTATCAAAATAAAATTTATTATTCCAAGAATTCACGTTCGATATCGTATGATAAGTTTCAAAATCCGTTAAACCAAGCTCATAATCGCCATCGCTTAAATCTATAGCCGGAAAGTAGCTTACAGCAAGAACGCTACTCTTGCCGGTCAACGTAAGCGTGAGTGACATGCTGGAAAACTGTCGAACGAATACTGAGACGCGACGGAGAATTGTCAGCTTTAAATTCATATCGATCATCGACTGTTTGAAGAAATCGAAGACACAATTGTCCACAAATACTTTGATTATAATTCTGATAGGCCGTGTGATTGTATTCTATATTTGTAACATTCTGTCCAAAATATCGCACTAATTCCTTGGGCGGTCGAAGATTTCCAAAACTATCGAAATATACCACACGATCTCCCCTCTTTGCATACGCAACCCAATGAGTACCGAAACCATCGACGTCATCCAAATTGACGATACCGCTCTCATTTCGCCGTATACCGTTTATCGGTAAATTATTCCGCATGAAAACGCCTCTAAAAAATTGTATACGCATACGTCTTGCAAGTTGTTCCAATTGTACATTAGTTGTTACACCGACAGGCATCTTTATTTTGACGTTTTTTTTTCTTGGCCGCTGTTGAGAACCCTCGTCCGCGCTTGTATGGAGCGAGATAAAGACCGTGACCTTCCATGGCGCGATTATGACGCTGCATTTCTTCGAGCTGACGTTGCGCCGCCTTGCTATCGTTCACCGCCTTCGCGATTCCCGCTGCTCCGCCAGCCAACGAACCGAGAACTCCCAATAATGGTAAAATGGGTAAGATACCACCGCGCTTCGCTATAGGAAGTATTCGTTTTTTCGCAGTCTTTTCTTCATCGATGATTTTTTTGTTTTCATCCCCATACCGAATTTTGTCTTTGCTTTCATAGCCGCCCAAACAGCTGTAGCGGCTGCTTTCTCACCAATAGTCGAATCTCTCGCGTAATACGTGTTCGCGCTTTCGTGGCGAGTATATTATCCGCAACGTGTCGTTGACCGAGATCGTTGCTTCCAGAATAAGCTATGTCGTGCTCGCGACACGCGGCATCCAATGGATTGATACCTCGATCGCCTCTAGCCAATCGCGTTTCTAAATGAGTTCCCGGTCCGCAAAACTGATAGCCTGGAATATGTAATTCGATAGGAAGTGCGTTTATCGCACGATTTAACAAACCGCTACCTCTTATAATTTTTGCTGGCATTTGCCACAATCTTTTATTAACGGTGTTGGACCGTCGAAATGTGTTTGTTGGCACGGCAAATTATAATGTCGCGTGCATCGACGATACTGTTGAACCTCTGAGTCAGCTTTTATATGTTCGGGAAGCTTGTCCCACAATTGTTCCACGTAGCTACCAAAGTCTCGCAGTAAAACAATCTTGGGGATAATCTGTAACTGCTCGGTGGTAAGCTCGAGAATATCGCTGTCAACCGATAGAAGAAGAAACATTTTTGAGACTGAGCGGTTTCGATTCGGTGCACCTCTATAAATAGGGCCCCGATGACTCATTTTCCAAAATCTGATTTGAGACTCGCGAGAGCAAACATGCGGTTCGCGCGACAAGCGACGATAATCAAAGTGATAAATTTTGACGATAAAACACGAGTAATGTCCGAGAAAGAAAGCATGGAAACATGCTGCCGACTACTATACGCGGTATCATTTGCGGTCCTTCGAATTGCGGTAAGACTAACGTGTTGATAAGTTTGATAGAAAGTCCACACGGTGTACATTTCGAGAATGTGTACGTATACTCGAAATCACTTCAACAACCGAAATATCGATATTTGGAAAATTTGCTATTATCGATCGATGAAATTGGTTATTTTACATTCTCTAATAATAGTGACGTTATTCCACCGAGCGAGGCGCTTCCGAATTCCATTTTTATCTTTGACGACGTGGCATGCGATAAGCAAGATACGATAAGAGAGTACTTTGCAATGGGTCGACACTCGAGCGTCGACTGTTTCTATCTTTGTCAAACGTATGCCAGGATACCCAAGCATCTTATACGGGACAATGCAAATTTACTGATTTTATTTAAACAAGATGGTACAAATTTGAAACATGTATACAACGATCATGTAAATACTGACATGTCTTACGGCGATTTTCGCGCATTCTGTCAGGAATGTTGGCAACACGAGTATGGATTTGTAGTGATTGATAAAGACAGTTTACAGACTAATGGACGATATCGAAAAGGATTTAACGATTTTGCAATACCGTAAAGTGGTTAGTCGCTATCGATACATCGATCGAGCAACGTCTAAAATTTTCGTCCGAGCGCAACATGACGACGACGATTGACAGTGACGATCGTGAGAAGATTGCGAGAGAGATTGTAAAAACGAGCGAATCAATCCGCAAAAAATATCGTTCTTTAAAAACCGGTCAAATGGAGGAAGACGTCGCATTGGAGAGGCACTTTAAACCAATTATCGAACCTCTAAAACAACTTGTCGAAAATACAATCAATGTGGAATCTAATGAAGCGAAAATCGAACCATCGAGTATGCTCGAAGACAAGCATCTGAAAAAAGAGTCTGGAACAAAGCGAACAAGGTCAAATATATCATTGAACGATTCGCTAATAACTTCTACTCCAAATCAATCAAAACGTAAGCGGATGAAACAATTATCGAATGTGGTTGCTTCTACTCCGATAAAAGATGTACAATCGAGTCAAATATTGTACGAAAGATCGTCTCCGTATGTGGAAGAAATTTTCGAATCTACGCCTGAAACGCTTGTGACGTCAGTTCAATATCAATTACAAACATCCGAGGGTCAAAATACATTGCGCGAACATTTGGGTCCACTAGGGCAAAAATATGTGGGAGCTATTTTGAGTCAAGATAAAAATATCAATATGGATTATGTTTACGGTGTTAAATTTTGCAACGAAGGAATGATGCTCGGTGATAAAATTTTTGATGTGGATAAAGATGACAATATAATTATCGGTGGAATAAGATACGTGGGAACACCAGGTCTCTACGAGTTGATTTTCAAGAGAATACCCGACGGTGACGTATACAATGACGATGATAAAATTAAATACAAAAATATATTACTGGCGACAAATGCGCATAGACGTGGCAATGATATGCGTAATCCATTGTTAAGTAACAAGGGATACAAGTATAAAAATATAATAGCGCCATTAATTTCTATTAAAAATATAATAGCGCCTGGAAAAAAAGCTGGAAGAGGTATAAACATACCGCGCGCTATGGCGTTAAACGATAATAAGATCGATTATGTGCATTGGAATGATCCCAACGAGTTGGTAGATCGCTTGCGATTGCTGGAAGCTTCGCGTCAAGCCGGCAACAATGCCCACGACAATGAAATATTATCAATTATCGAGGAACTTTACGAAGCTGGCCTTATTATAAATTAATCTATGCGTCGGCGAAACGAGTCAGTCTGTCATTATTGTTTGTATCGAAATGTCGATTAATAAATTTGGATTATCGTTGGGAACACCAAACAACTCATACTATCAATGGAATGGATTACTAAGAAATTACGTGCGCGATAACGCTCTGTGTCAGACAGCCTCCGGCTTTGACGCAAGGTCGCGCAAGATACGACGGGTAGCGCAACCGGAAGATGATACTGATGCCGCAAACAAACAGTACGTGAAAATACGTGTCAAGTCTTTAGAAGATAGACTGGAAGAACTTGAGAAAAAAATAATCACGCTCGAGACGAATGTGCAAACGCTGCAAATAATGATGGATGAGATGCAGAAAATGCTTCGGTATGCAACTCACGCGCAGACTACATCTAATTCAGCGCAAGAGAAGAAAGATATATAAAGAATATACGTGGAGGAATTATCTCATTATTGCAAATTATGCCTCGATCAAATATGTCGCAAAAGACCTCTGTAAAACAGCTGCTCGTGGAAGAATTGCATGCTCCAGCGAGAAAAAATTTCCCACGTAGGCGTGTCATAGTACACGGATACGACGATCTGTGGCAGGCGGACGTGGTCGAGATGCGTCCATATGCACGATTCAACAAAGGCTACAACTACATACTCACAGTTATCGATGTGTTGAGCAAGTATGCGTGGGCTGTAGCGCTCAAGAGTAAGAGTGGAAACGAGATGTCGGATACGATCGCAAAGATAATTCGAGACGATGGAAGATGCCCGAAAAATCTTCAAACCGACAGAGGAAAAGAATTTTACAACGCAAATGTACAGAAACTCGTGAAGAAGCATAACATTAATCATTATTCGACGTACTCTGTCATGAAAGCCTCGGTCGTGGAACGATTCAACCGAACATTAAAGAACAATATGTGGAAAATGTTTACGCTTAATGGAAATTACAAGTGGATCGACGCGTTGTCCAGGCTCGTTGGAGAGTACAATGCGCGAAAACATCGCACTATCGGTATGAGACCTATCGATGTTACCCCCGCGATCGCCGATAAACTTTTAAATACGGTATACAGCAACGTAAAGATTGCGGCACCGGCAAGATTCAAAGTAGGCGATCCGGTACGCGTGAGTAAAGTCAAGACCATCTTTAAGAAAGGTTACACGCCAAATTGGTCGACCGAAGTGTTTAAGATCGTTAAAGTGCAGAAAACTAATCCCGTGACCTATGTACTCAAAGATTCGCGCGGGAATCCCATCGCTGGCGGATTTTACGAATACGAGTTACAACGCGTTGCTAATCCCGACGTACATCTCGTGGAAAAGGTGATACGCAAAAAGGGTGACGAGGTTTATGTGAAATGGCTGGGATTTGATGCGACACACAACTCTTGGATAGATAAAAATAATATATTATAAATATGTTAACAATAATACATAATAATATTTTACAAATATAAACAATATTGTATACATTATAAAATATACATATAATTTACAATAAATATACATATAATTTACAATAAATATACATATAACTTTTATTTACAATAAATATAGATATAATTTTTATTTACAATAAATATACATGATTTTTATTTATAACGGTATTTTGTAATGTCCCCACGGTAGCGTGTCGGTGGTTTCGGGTACGATATACCGCTTGTCATCGTACGGACTTAGAGCAATTTTTGTCTCGCGGATGGTGTATACTTCGTGTAATTTAGATCTTATACAAGACTGCTGACGCGTCATTTCAATCTCTTCGTTCAAACACCGCGTGTAATCGTCGAACGTTATCGTTCTCGCGACGACGTTACTCTTGACGCCTTTTACTTTTTTCGTGTCTTTCTTACCATCTACTCGCAACGCGTACATTTTTGCCCTAAGTCCGACGAATTCGGTCATGATGGTGCCATTATTTTCATCCTTCATTAAACCCGGTATCTTTTTATTCGCGAGCGGTATACCGTACACATTGTCCACCGCATAATCGCTGGTATCGAATCTGTCGACGTTGCGCTTTATATTCTCATATACATCGTCACACTCGATGTGATATATGAGACTGTCGGTGTCGGTGTACATGACTTTACATTTCTCTCGATACATAGGTACCATATAATCGTGGTGAAACTCGTACAAACATGTCTTGGATATGTCGAGTATACACATACCCACGTAGATTGGTTTATTAAATTTCACCTCGAGATTGCGCAATTCAACGGCGATCAGATTCTCCGAAAACACGCTTCTACTATGAAAATTTGGTTTTGCGATCATCGCCTCTGCGCCATATCTTCCATCCCAATGTGTCACGAGCTTAATATTAACCTGATTGCGCACATTTTCCATCGTTTTGCCAAATACCGCATTATTCATTAATTTATATAAATTTTTTTCAAAATCATTTTTCGCGAGTGTTCGGAATTGTGTATTGAGTTCGATATAACTGCGAAGCCATGGAGATTGCGAAAACTGTAATATTCGATGTATTTTTGTAACTCGAAGTCCGTGTCGCGTGCATTGCTGCAGGTTGCGGTAATGTATTACGTAACGCTTCTTATCATATAAAGTTGCGAGCAGCTTATCCTGCCGCTTACCAGGTGGTTTGTCGCGTGTCGGGCAAAACGGTAGGTCAGTGTGCGCATCGTGAACACGTTGCGGATACTCGAGATCGACTTCAAGGATGTAGCCTATAGGCGAATCGAGCGCGATCGATGATGTATCAAAATCGGATACGTCGTCGACCCATCGAAAATCTGCATAGGGCAAAGGTTGACACATTGCCCATCCGTACAAATTATTTACATCAAAGTACGTGAGATATGATGAAGGTTTCGATGGATCGTACGATTCCATATACTTGTTATTAGCATGTGCGTATCTGTTGGAACATTGACTCAAACCACCGCGTATTCCGCGTTCGATGAATAAAACCATGTCGATATCCGTAAGCAATTCGAATGTAATATTCGTATGTTTCAACATGGCGTCCCACGTGTATCCGGGAAGAGTATAGTAATACGCGGGGTCGAGCCCATAACTTTTAATACAACTCTCGCGGAAATTTTCAAAAATATCTGCTAATAACAATACATCAATTTTGAGATACAAGTCGCTATATTCGCCCAGCGTTCGAATAGAGAACCGCTCCCACACGTTCTCGGCGTGCGCGTAATCGCTCTCGGATATTGTGTCACCGGTCAAGGAACTGTAAAATGATTCGCGCGGTGGTAAACACGTATCTTGCAACCTGTCGACGCAGTCAATATATTCGTACGGAAAGACGCCCTTCCGTGTTAATAAATTGAAATTGTCATTTGATAAATTCTGAAATTCAGATTTTAAAATTTTGAGTTTGTCTTTATTCAAGAATGATGCCAATTTATCGAGACTAGCTGTGAGAAATTTATACGAATCGATAAAACGCAATTTAATATGATTTTGTGATTTCTCTCCGCCAAGTTTCACATTTTTCGTAAACGATATATATTTTTCTTTTGTTATCGGAAGTATTTCAATTTCCCCTTCGAACGCTGTAGCTATTTCCTTGATAATAAAATGTGCATCGTAACCGGATAAATTATGAAAAACTATTGGAATGCAAAAAGAATCTTTATAATTTAAATTGCAATTTGAATGCGCGGGACCTCTGTATCGCCCCGTCAGATGACAATGATCGCGTACGCGTGTATCGTCTTGTACAAATGGTTTCTCGCATATATGGCATTGTGTCGCGTTGTGAAATTTTTCACATTCATCAGATGTTAAATTTACCATGGGGACATTAGCTGATAAAATACTTTTTACACGCTGCGCTAAATTTTTTAGTTCTTCGACGAACCATGATATGCAATCGATATCGCGACGGGAATGATACGCGGATAACGAATCGTCGTACGAGCAATGTACATAATAAGCAATACTAAATACTTTATGATGTTGGTAATTTCTCTCTTCCTCCGTCTTCTCCAAAACACACTCCAAGTCGGCGTACACGACGAAAGGAAGCCGCTCTTTCCGATTATAATTGTTGAACGTGAGCCACTTGTCCTTATCGCTCGGTAATCGGATAGCGCACTCGTTCATCTCTCGACAGTCCACCGTATGTGATTGCAATTTGTCGTCCGAGCCAAAGTAGTGCAAACATCTGTAAAAAGAAATAATTTTTATTTTTGTTCAATTATTTGTACAATGTATTTTATTAAATATATACGTACCGATCGCAGATATATTTCTTGTGTTCTTTTTTGCTCAATTGCGAGCTCACGAGCCTGGATAGATTCTTGATCCACGCGAAATGTCCAACGTTGTTGTCTTCCACGTACAGCAAGTTGACGTGTTTGTCTCTTTTCAGCTCACTTAGACGTATCGGGACAATGTTCTTTTCCTCGATACTATATACATTGATTGAGATATTGTTGAGAAGTTCGAATTTATTAATTTGATTCACAGTCACTGGAAACTCAATGTCCTGGAGATTCAGCACTGTTGTATAATGAGGATACGAAGATTCCCGACCTACGTCCCTTTCAGCTGGATGTAGAGCGGCGACCACAGACCACGCGAAACATGCATTGTCATTAGATTGCACGTTGATTACCGCTCTCTTCATCATTATCGCCCGCGGTAATTTTATGTGACATCCCGCGCGCAAAGGATTATATTTATTTATATTTACGATTAAATCGAGTATTCGCGATAATGCCCACCCGCTATCACGTTCTTGAAATTCTTCGAGCGAGGCAAGGGTGGGCTCGACAACGCGCCGCTCGTACCATTCGCGTAAATCGGTTGTGCGAAAGAGTTCATAGTTTCTGGTATTGATACTTTTATTTGCGCGTTTATCACCCGTCACAAATTCACCATTGAACACTGTATTAATTTTCACATTAAAGTGTTTTTTCAGCACGGTTTGCACGTGTTCGAGTACAATGTCTTTGGCATCCTCGAAAAATTGACGAGGCTCGATATGATTATGATTTATAACCGCACCAGTCAATATGCGGCTCTCGAACGCCGTATCGATCTCTCGCCAAATCAATCCATGTTGCCGCGTACTGCATCCTGCACCCGCGTGTACAAAACGCGTGCGTAACGAGTTCTTCAATCCCTCGAGTCGTGCGATTCGGGCAATCAGCGATTGTCGAATTCCGATCGATAATCGTGGACGTTTGATTCGACTTTGCTCTTCCACCGATTCGATATATTCGTCGCATCGTTGCTCCCACGCAACGTACTCCTCTATCGAATTCACCCTTGCAGATTGCTCGCGCAGATTTCGTTCGGCACTGTTTTCCGCCATATTTATGTCAATAATTTTGCTAACAAGACGCGCTTACTAGTAGCTCTTGTCTCGGAACTCTTGGCGAAAATACTGACAGGGTGTGCCTCTTTACCATGATTTTATATTCTATCTTGATGTCTCTTTCTATCATGTGTATCAACTAAATCTTTATTTCGCGGTTTGTCACGTACATTTTGACTAATGTCGATTAATGCATTTTTTGATCGTCTAGAGATGATGTCATCTCAGCCAAGATGCATCGCGAAAGTTTCAAATTATACGCTGCTGTCCAAGTATGTTAGTGCAATTTAATCATGAGGATTATCCTTATATTTCACGATTTTGTCACGTTTTGACACGCGCGTTTGAATTCTGATATCTAGGGGTGATGTCATCGCGAAGCAGCCACACATCGGCGCTTGAAAATTTTATATTACGTTGCATTTTTTATGCATTCCGCTAAATCTTCATTTCGCGATTTGTCACGTACATTTTGACTAATGTCGATTAATGCATTTTTGGTCGTCTAGAGATGATGTCATCTCAGCCAAGATGCATCGCAAAAGTTTTGGATTACTTATATATTAGCACAATTTAACCTTGATACTTGTTCTTATATTTCACGATTTTGTCATGTTTTGACACGCGCGTTTGAATTCTGATATCTGGGGTGATGTCATCGCAAAGCAGCAGCACATCGGCGCTTGAAAATTTTATATTATGTTGCATTTTTGTGCATTCGGCTAAATCTCACACCTAGTGATGATGTCATCGCGAAGCAGCCGTACATCGGCGCTTGAATGGAAAAATTGAAAAAAAATATCGCGTCGGCAATAATCCCCACCACATTGCAATTTTGCAACGCTAATACATATTTTAAATATGTTTAATACGTTCAGTATTACATCGACCACTTGTGTGAAAGGTTCATAGAAAATGTATCCTACTGAAGGAAGCCGCATGAATTATTACGTTCCGATTCAAGATGCTGATGAAACTTCACCGTGTAAGAAGAAGAAATGTAACAAGTAAGTTTTAATTAACTTAAAGAATTTTTTATACTTTTTAAATATTTTTTACATCTTTTAAGTATTTATATAAATAATATTTTTTTTTTACTCCCTAGCATTTCATCCGAGCCTCGTCGTGCGGTTCGTATACTCGGAAGACGATACGCCTTAACCCCGACGTCATACAAATATTTGGACATTGGAATAAACGTTGGAGCTGTATCTTGCGTGGAATTGGTTCTCGGCGATAATCGGGGCAATCAAATAATATTGCCTTTTGAAACATGGAAATCGCTGATGCAGAAACGTGGAGACATTGAACAGCTTCTACAATCGACTGAAATCCCATTGCGGATCCGAGATTTAACATTCGAAGTGGTTAAAATATCTGATTCGAATATTATAAAAATAGGATTATTCAATAATTCTTTATACATGAAACCGCCAACTCTATTCTATTTATTCGATTTTGAAAAATGCATAGATCATATGTATTACTGGCTATGCGAAAATACGCATCTTGTAAATGAAAAATTCAAACAATTTGTAACTGTTTTACAACAGAATAATATCGCTAATGTATGCGACGCTGCAAAAGCGATACGTGAAAGTGATATGTTTAACGGCGAATCTCTCATAGATTGCGAGTTATTGACATGTGCTGTAAATGATATTCTTCACGATGCTTGTAATAAATAAGTTATTTTACTATTTATCTGTGAATTTAATTATTTAACCCATCCTTTATGTATGAATAAAAACTGTGTAATAGATATGCACAGTCTGCAAAACTTAAATCTTTCTCTCGACATACTCTGCTTAAGATGTAGAAAAGTGATGAGGTAGATGAGACGTGATACTCCAGTTAGAAGGAGACAAAAGATATTAAATTAAATATATATAATCGAGAGGAGTGTGCAGCGTTATAGTACGCAACCGTCCACGCCCTTATGACGATCTTAACAATATGTGTTATGGCTGACGAAGAAATTATAGTTATCGATGATGACGAGGATATCATTCTCGAAGATGGCAATTTGATGGCATTTGAGAATTTGTTGGACGATTCATCAGACGAAGACCGCATACTTTCGGAGGATTCCGATTATAATAGTGATTGCAGTATTGATATTATTGCGGACATAAAGCAACGAACTTTAAACCGAGTTGAAATAAATAGTTTAGGTGCGGTGAAAATGTGCTGTATATACTTTTATTATAAAAGTGATGTCAACGAAAAATTTTGCACAGACTGTTTTATGCGAATTTCAGACTTATTTTCGAATATTCGTGTTGTGCGAGAACATGAAAGTGCAATTTTTGACCTAATCCTGGGATCGTTTTGCGCAGAGTGTAGAAAACCGCTGTATCAGATAATGCCCTGCAATATGTGTCCAATTTGCATTGTATAAGCTGGACAAAAACTTGTGTTGTGAAAAAAACTTGAATTGGAAATATGGAGAAACCCAAATACATTGCGCGATTAGAACAATATCTATGGGAGTTTTACATAGAGGTGGACTCGGCGTGTTCATGCGGGTTATGGGAAAGAACGTGCCTTGAGTGTCTCGAGTGGTTGGAAGAACAGTACCGACTCGCGATATTACAACAGAGGCGCGGAATTCAATCGCTGTTTGGCCGAATCGCGCGACTTGAAAGTTTAAGACATTCGTTACGCAAACGTTACAAACCCATAGATGTCCGTGTCCCGGCGCTGTCGACAAACACTCCTGTGACTTCACTTGTACAAATGATACAAGGCCGAGAAATCGGCTTGAAGAAATCTAATACAATAGATTTGGATCATCGTCTGAGAGATCATGAAGAAGTGATGTACAAGGAATGGGACTTTGATATATAAAATGCAGCTGACGTCTCGTTATGAACCGCATTGAAATACTCGAAGAATTAATTGTAAGTATCTATTTTTTAAAAATTTATATTAGATTTATAAAAATTACATTCTTATACTAATAAGACTTGTATTTTTTCTGTTTCAGATGGAGCGTCGCCTTATTATTATATTATACATATTTTATATCTTTTTGTATATTTTATATTTTTATATTTTTATATTTTATATATATATATATATATATATATATATTTTTAAACACACACACACACACACACACACACACACACACACACACACACACACACACACACACACACATACACACACACAATTATATTAAACATAAATTTTAAATAAATATTATTATTATTATTATATTTAAAAAAAATGTCGATTATTTCTGCGCCTCCTTCTCCCACGTCCATGCATGCCTCGCGCTGTCTCTCTCTCTATCTCCCACATGCATGCGAACGTCATCCTTTTCCCACGCCAATGCGGACGCAATCCTTTTCCTACACGTGTGCATGCCTCGCGCTATCTCTCTCACACCGCCTTGCGAACGCCGTATTATCCGCGTGCATCCTTCGCGCTATCTCTCTCTCTCTCTCTTTCTCCCAAGTGCATGCTTCGCGCCATCTCTCTCTCCAACTTGCATGCCTCGCGCCATCTCTCTCCAACGTGCATGCAAACGCTATCTTTGTCTTACGCTCATATGAACGCCTCGCGCTATCCTTCTCCCACGCCTCCTCGCGGCTTCGCGTCCCCTCTTCCCCGCGGGTCCCTCACCTATCGATTTCGCCGCGATCCCCCTCCCCCTCTCCGCGGGTCCCTCGCCTACCGGTTAGGTTAGCGGGTCCCTCGCCTATCGGTTAGGACGCGGTCCCCCTCCCCCCTCTCCGCGGGTCCCTCACCCATCGGTTAGGACGCGGTCCTCCCCCCCCCTCTCCGCAGACCCCTCGCCAACCGGTTAGGACGCGATTCCCCCGCGTGACGTCATACCCCCGCGCCGGTTTCCCCTCGCCCCTCACCCCCCTCAGAGAACCTGCGTTAGAACCGGCCTAGCTATACTACTTATTTATTAATTATAATTAAAAATAAATACAGGGCCTGTAGACCCTCCTGGCCTTGCGTGATCCATATTCCATCCGGCATTGGCACCGGATCGGTGTCCTCGTCCTCTCCATCCTCCTCCTCTCCATCTTTCTCCTCTCCACCCTCCTCTCCACCCTCCTCTCCACCCTCCTCTCCACCCTCCTCTCCACCCTCCTCTCCATTCTCCTTCTCTTCGTCCTCTTGAGGAGTAGTAGCTACATAGATAACACAACAATTAAAGCAATAAATTAATAAATTAACGAAATGATTATAAAACTTTATAATCTATTGCATTAAAAAATGTAACATACTTTTTGTTCCTCTCTTTTAATTTTCTTCCTCCTCTTTTTTTTCGTTCTTTGTATTGGTTTTTTTCATTTTCTTTGTCCGTAGACGATTCGCTTGACACGATCATTGCTTCCTCTTCTTTTCTTTCAAGCTGTTGTCGTTCCAATTTCCTAATTCATTCATGTTTATTAAATATTAATATATTAATATGTTATTTAAAGTAAACCAGTAACGAAAAAACAAATATATGTGTAATTTATAAAAGTCCTGTATGTAAAAGAGAAGCGAAATCAGCCTTTATGAAGATTACCATTTTGAACCCATCGTGAGATGCAGCAACGGTAGCCCTATATCAAAAAGAGAAGCAAAATCGGTAGATGGTAGAGCGCATAGACGCCATATTAAGCCTATAGCGATTTCGCATTTCTTTTATACAGGACTATAATTTTTAATAATCTAAAAATAAAATAATAATGCATTAACCTTTCTTTTTCCAGATTTTTTTCTTTTTCTTCCTTCTTCTTTCTCTCTCTTCTTCTCTCTTCCTCTTTCTTTCTCTCTATCTCATTCCTTCTCCTATCCTCGTCCTCCTTCTTATCTTTACGTTTCTCAATCTCCCTTCTTCTCTTTTCATCCATATTTTGCGTTCTAGCACTTCTAAAGTCTTTGCTAGACCTATTTGATGCATAATACATATACACACTAATAAATATTGCGACACTGCACAGTGCACAGTGCACTTTAGTTTACTTGTTTTATACAAATAGTATACGTAACATACTTACATCTTATGCGACAGTAAAACATCGACCGATTGCGCTATACAGGGCTACGTTCGGAAACATCACCCGTGTGCACACGAGCGCCGTTCTATCTTCGTTATTTGCTAAAAGTTGAACTAAGATAGAACGATGTTCGTGTACACACGGGTGATATTTCCGAACGCAGCCCAGTGCTGCCAAAAATGATAGACAGAAACTATTGAAATAGATCTACGTAAATACACACATATGAACGTTTGCCGCGCCGCCTTTCTTCGCGCCCGCGCCGCCTTTCTTCGCGCCGCCTTTCTTCGCGCCCGCGCCACCTTTCTTCGCGCCCGCGCCGCTTTTCTTCGCGCCGCCTTTCTTCGCGTTCTTTTGTTTCGCGGCTATTGTCGCATCTCTGCGTTACGTAGAAAATCGAGTGATCGAAATTGAGTGATCGAGCAAATTAGTATTTACGGTTCACGGTGTTATATGTGCTTCTTCATAATTTGTTGTGTGAAAAATTCCTAATAATTATGGAAGCGCGTAAAACCGGTGAAAACGAAATGCATCCAACATGTGACAATTATGGTCGAATGTATGGAAGGAGTCGCAATACAAAAAAGTATCAAACATCGTGTAAGCGGCTAAGCAGGCGAAAATCGTGGATTAATATAAGGTAATATTGTATCTTACAAACTTGCTGTCTACAAACGATTCATTAAGTTAACAGAGTAAAGATTCCATTGCCTTTGCTAACAGAAAGAAAAATTATCGTACATAATAATGAATTGCAAGAAATAATGTCTACATACGGGATAGACGCGCCAATTAAAATAAATCGGGGATAATAATGCTTTTTCGCTAACAAATTTAAACGATCCCACACTTATGTATTTCTTAAATCACGTAGCAAGTGTCTTAAACAATCGATCTTTTTTTATCCTAATTTGATAAAGTTGTTTTCTAAATAATTTTTCACTGATCAAGAATATTAATTAATGTATTATAACATGATTAATATTTGTTTATATTTACACACAACCATTATTTTGATCCACTTGCTATATTAAATGGCAATCCTCTATATTCAATGCGGTCACTTGCAGAAATGGCTCGCATTATTCCTTCCTTCTTTAATCAAATTACACTTACTTTAATTTATATCACAATCACTGCACCAGTCACTTTATTGAAAGTGAGGTGTCTAATTCACATAGGTCAAATTCTGGTTCTCCCTTGTACGCAAAAAATTCAAGAGCCTTTCTTACTTTGAGAAAAAAAGTTATTTTTAAGTGTAACTTTGTTGCTAATAATCGGATTGAGATAAATAAAAAACCTTACGAAACTTAAAGTTTCTAGTTATAAAATCTCCTAGTTAATTTTAATTTCTTTTTATTCGTTACAAAATTATTTTAAAATTAGTTGTTAACAAGTTATGTACGAAAGTGACCCTTTAATTTTTTTGAATGTAGTACAAAGTTATAACAAATATATGTATATACAGGGTGTCCGACAAGTAAGTGACGAAACGAAAGGTGGAGGTAGATTGGGTCAAACTGAGTCGAAAAGTCCTGAACAATTTTTTTTTATAACGCTTAATAAAAGAGTTATTATTGAGTAAAATCTGGCCAATCAGCGCCGATCTTTAGCCGGGCGCACGTCGGTGAGCCGCGTGCCTGGTAGTATGGGGCAGCGCACACTTCATGTCGCGCGGCTCACCGACGTGCGCCCGGCTATAGATCGGCGCTGATTGGCCAGACTTTACTCAATAATAACTCTTTTATTAAGCGTTATAAAAAAAAATTGTTCAGGACTTTTCGACTCAGTTTGACCCAATCTACCTCCACCTTTCGTTTCGTCACTTACTTGTCGGACACCCTGTATATACATATATACATATATATTTATTTGTAGGAGACAGAAAATAATAAATAATTTAAATAAGGAAAGACTTACAGAAGATATAAATCATGAAAATATCAATGAAAATATCAATGATGTAATACATATCAATGAAATAATACAGAATAATACTAATGCAGATATACATGAAAGTACAATGCAGGTAGATCAAGATGAGCGAGCTTTACAGGATGTCATTATGTATGACGAATTATCTGCAATGGGTATTGAAATAGATACTGATGAAGAACAAATGACATGCACATTAAATGATACTGAATTGGAAAACATATTAGAAAATGACAGTGAAACTGAAGAAAATTACACCTTAATAATAGATAGTAATATAGATGCATTCCGTGTAAAGAGTGGCAGTATGCCAGGAAAATGTATCGTAGATTTTGTCTATTTTTTTGAACAATTACATGAAAAATTTGACAACCACTGCCACGGAATAGAATGCAATTTTCGCGACTTAACATTTATCGGTGCCCATGCGCGCGGACTGAAAAATCAATTCTTTTTCAAATGCCGAATGTGCAATTTTGAAAGTTTTGTCTGGAGTGAGCCGCCTCCTGAAGAAAGTCTAAATGTAAATATAGGGGCTGTGGCTGGCACTATACTAACTGGTGCAGGATATACACAGTTAGAAGAAAGCTGCGCTGCTATGAATATTAAGTGTATGGCAAAAAAAACGTATGAAAAGGCACATGAAACTGCTGCTGAGGCATTCGCAAAAATTGCTGAAGAAAGCATGAATGCAGCTGCGAATGAAGAACGTGAGTTAGCATTACAACGCAATGAGATAATAAATGGAATACCACATATAGCAGTAATAGGTGACGGAAGCTGGATGAAAAGATCATACAGAACAGGAAAGTATGATTCTTTATCAGGTGTAGGCACAATATGTGGTGCGCGAACGGGCAAAGTCCTGCACATGTCTGTAAGAAATAAATATTGTGCAGTTTGTGTAAAAGCAGAGAAGCTTGGAAAAGAACCTGCGAGTCATAAATGTTATAAAAATTGGGGTAGAGATTGCAGTTCAACAAGCATGGAAGCAGACGCGATTGTGGAAGGATTTAAAACAAGCATAGAAAAGCGCGGATTAATTTATTCCACATATATAGCGGACGGAGATAGCAGCGTATATAAAAAAATAATACAGGCAAATCCATATCCCAATGTCTTCATAGAAAAAATAGAATGTCGGAATCATCTATTGCGCAATTTGGCATCAAAGATAAAAGAAATAGCGAAAACAAAAGGACGTTTTGGTAAATTAAGAAATGTTATTGATAATCGTGTACTTCGAATTAGAACAGCTGTGACAAAAGCTGTGAAGTACCGTTTGGAGGAGCAAAGTACAATGCAACAAAAGATTACATCTCTAAAAATAGATCTAGATAATATAATAAGTCACGTTTTTGGCGAGCATAATGAATGCGCAAAGATAGGATATTTCTGCGATGGATCACAGAAAGAAAACGAAGAAAATTATATTCCACAATTGAAAAAATGTGGATTGTATGAAAAGCTGCAGAATGCATTAAAAAATATTAGTTGGAATGCCAAAAGTTTATTGCAGAATAAAGACAGTAACAGAGTGGAAACTTTTAACTCTGTTATATCAAAATGTATTGGTGGAAAAAGAATAAATTTCGGTCTAAGGGGATCATACGAAACGCGTTGTAATGCTGCAGTAGTCACATTTAACACTGGCAAGCCTATAAGTCACCTAAGCTACGCTCTGAGAACAAAACCGGGGGAAATAGCAACGCAATTGGAAAATAAGAAAAAGATAAGTGCACGTAACACGCAAAAACAATCGACGCAACGGAATGTAAAACGTGCAGTGGCAGACAGAGATTATGGTCCGCAGGCTGATAAACCTGATGCAACATCAGCCGAAATAGAATTAAGAAAAGCGCAACACATGCACATGCTGCGAGATTGGCAAATGAAGAGAGTAGATATAGAAGAAGAAACTAAAGAACAAGCAGCAACTGGTATTTGGCGATATTATCGCACGAAAATGATCACTGCCTCTCATTTTGGACATATATGTAAAATGAGAAAGAGTACTTCTTGCGCATCAAGAGTAAAATCCATAATATATCCACAACAACTAAATGTGGAATCGGTGCAACACGGGACAGAATACGAGGATGTTGCACGCAAAAGCATTGAAAGTGCACTGAATATTAATATAAAGCGTTGCGGATTATTTATAGATTCAGAAATACCATTTTTAGGCGCTTCGCCAGATGGATTAATAGGAGATGATGGAATTGTGGAGATAAAATGTCCTTTCGCAGCACGATTCTTAACACCAGAAGATGCGATTGCAACAAATGTTTCGAATTTGCAATCGTTATATAAGAATGGAAAAGATAAAGAAATGAAACGCAGTCATATATATTATTATCAAATACAAGGGCAATTACATATTACGCAGCGACAGTATTGCATTTTCGCACTGTGGACACCATTAGGATTAAAAATGGAAAAGATTATACGTGATGATGTCTTCTGGACGGAAAATATGGTTTCTAAACTAATACAATTTTATGAAGATTGTGTACTACCAGAATTACTTGATCCAAGACTGGAGAGAAATATGCCAATCCGCGAACCCGAATATATAATTGAAGCCAAAAGGCAAAAAGTGATAGAAAAAGAAAAAACGAAAAAGTAAATTTACATGGAAATATTGGAAGACAAGCATTAAAATAACATTAAAATGAAGAACAAATGTGAATTAGAAAATAAATAATATTAAAATGCATTCTGCGCTAGACGCAGTGATTATTGTCACAATGCATTCTGCGCTAGACGCAGTGATTATTGTCACAATGCATTCTGCGCTGGACGCAGTAATCACTATCAAAATGCATTCTGCGTTGAACGCAGTTTATAATATACAAATGAAATAATAAGCTCTGCTCATTCACCTGCATTCTGCGCTTAGCGCAGTAAATCTTACCACATAAAAAAACGCTGCTATTTAAATTGACATAAAAGTAACATATTTTTTATTTAACAAACAGTAAGCATTGATGTGTCTTTGTACACTATGTACATATAAGGAATCGTGCAAATTACTACCTATATGTACATATGGGTGCATTTATATCTTACCGTTAGAGTTCACAAAATAGCTATTCTCTAATGGGTAGATATGATTGCAATCCGTCTGTACTACAGGAGGATGTCTAATATCCAGTAAGTTTATTAGTTTTTAAAATTGTTAAAAAGGAAGCAACACAAGTAAATTAGATATATTGCACAGAGATCCTTTTTTATAAAATTCCATTTAAACGTTAAAAACATCAAGTATTGAGGACTTTGAATTCACGATAATAATCTATAGACTGAATATATCATATCATTGATGCATTCGCAAAGTAGAATCTAAAACCCCATGAAACCAACATGTACTCGTCTGAATAATTTAAGGTAATGATTATACGTTGTTTAAAAATTATGTGTACGTGCGTGAGTGTAATAGTTATACTGTAATATACAATAATATATTATTTACACTGTCATTAAAAAACTTTTGTAATAATTTTAAAAACTGAAATTATTTAAAATTATTTAATATTGTATCTGAGAAAATAATTTCAAAGCATTTTGTGAAACTATCAATTTTAAAGAATTTTAAAGTTAAGGAAAACACACACACACGCACACACTGCAATAAAAGGAAGAATCCAATTCTTGAGACTCCTGAGTAATCGCCGCGGCCATGGGAATCGTAACGTCAGAGGCGAGAAGGACACATTAGGAATTCTTGCGTGCTATTTTTAAATAAAAAGATATTTTGATGAAATAACATTACACATCGCTTTAGCACACTTGTAAAATTATCCAAAAACTATGCTAAAAGCATATATGCTTCGTATAACACTCATTTTACGGCTGTTTATTAACTGTCAAGAGAAAAGCATAGTTTTCGGACAATTTTGCAAGTGTGCTAAAGCGATCTGTAGTGTTGTTTTATCAAAATATCTTTTTATTTAAAAATAACACGCAAGAATTCTCAACGTGTCATTCTCGCTTCTGACATCACGATTCCCATATGGCCGCGGCGAATACCCAAGAGCCTCAATGTTTGACAATATTTATTATTTCATTTGACAATATTTATTATTTCATTTCATCGATTGAACTGTTTGACCAATTCGCAACACAAATTTGACAATATTTATTATTTTATTTCATCAATTGAACTTTTTGACCAATTCGTACCACAATTCACTTATATGGTAAGTCGTTGGACAGGGTTCTTATTCCTACCGCAGCATCTTTATTCCCATGTCGCCACCGTCAACTCAGAGTTTCACGGCGACTACTCAGGAGCCTTAAGAATTTGTTGTACATTCTTATAGCACCCAAACACTTTCACGCAAAAAATGCTTATTCAATGACTCTTCGGTAAGATCAGAAAATCTAAAAAACTTACAAATATATATTTTGAAACTATAAATGCGATCACACTAAATATAAATATAAAGAGAAACACGCGAGGTTAAGATAACTGTCATCTTCTTCTTCTTCTTCTTCTTCTTTGTTTGTTTGGCTCCGCGTTAGGTTTATACCCGCCACACGGCCAGAATTCTTGCTTAAATGAGTGCTGCTAAAGTATGGAGATCTGGATAGAATGCGTTATGCATGTGTGAGGAGAAGTTTTTGCTTGTTGGGGAGAAGGAGAGTCAAATTTGCAAGTTGTGCTTTCTAAGAAAGGATATGATAAGGGTAATGATTTGAGGAGAGGGTGTTTTGAGAAGATGAAAGACGTTATAGGGAGGAGGCTTTTTGAGCTTTTTTTGAATAGAGAGAAGAAGAGAATTTCTGTGATTACTAAAGATAGGACAATACCACAGAATATGGTTAATGTCCTGAGTAGGAAACCCGCAGTCGCACGCTGGGGACGAGACAATATTACATCTAAATAGGCTGCTATTAAGACCGTAGTGATTGCTCCTGACCCTGCAGGCGACCACAATCTCCTCGCGGCTGAGATTCGTTCCGTAGAATCAAGGTTTAGTAGCAAAGGGAGGGAATAAGACAAAATATTGCTTTCCTGTCAGTTGAGCGCGATTGAGTAGAAATTTGGAAGTGTCAGATTGTAGATAGTGATGACAAGTGGCGTAGAAGTCACTGAAGGGTATCGGGCAATGTAAGAGGCTGCCGAAGCGGGTGGCTCTCTTGGCGAGGTGATCTGCAGTTTCATTCCCCAATATGCCAACATGAGCTGGGATCCAGATGATGGTGATATTTATATTTTGCGACCTAGCTATCCGGAGTTTGTCTTTGATAGATAAAATTAAAAAGCTCTGTTTTCTGGAGAGTCTTGAGGAGATAGCTTCAACGACGCTGCGAGCGTCGGTGAAAATTGAGGCTTGAGAGATATTGTTTGAGAGAATATGTTCGATACAGTAAAGTAAAGCCATGGCTTCACCTGTATAGACTGACGCGAAAGAGTCAATTTGATATAAGCGCTGTATGTTAAGGGATGGTGAGTAGAATGCGAAGCCTACGTGCAGGTCAGAGTTGATTTTGGAGGCGTCGGTATAGAATACGTCTTTGCCGTGGATGAAATGGCTGAAGTGTGGAAGGAAAAGAAGTTGTGGAATAGGTGCCTGGCGCAATTCGTCTACGAATGAAGCGGAGGTAAATTCAACGTTGGGTAGCAGGTGAACGGAGTCGTGGGCAAAGTGATAAACAGGAGGGCCCTCAAAGCAGGCAATCTTAGGTCTGAATTTTTTGTATAAAAGGAAAACTTTGTACAATAGAAAGCAGTTAGGAACATTGTATCTGTCGCTTCTAATTAAGCTGATTTGAAGCTCGTAAAGCTTGTCTATTACGAGATGCGAAGTGTCGGCTAAGGCTTTGAGGATATATTTAGAAGTAAGAAACGTGAATTTAGTCTTCGGAGGGCTGATACAAGTTTCAGACAAGACTACATTGCAAGGAGTGGATTGACGAAGACCGATGCAAAATTTTAAAGCGCGACGTTGAACTTTTTCCAGCTTCTCCATAAGTCCCTTGTTATTGATAGGGAGAGCAAAACAGCCGTACTCCATGCTACCTCGTACAAGAGATTTGTAAATGTTTAGTAGGAGAGAGGGGCTTGCACCCCACCGCGTAGATACCGCGAAGAGAGCGGATAACGTTAGTTAGTTTAGAGCATTTGGTGACGAGAGTTTCAGTATGGATACGGCCATTGAGCTTAGAATCAAGGGTGATACCTAGAAATTTGTAGGAAGACGATGATTTTATTGTCGACCCGCAAATGTTGATAGAATAAGAGAGAGGGCTCTTCCTATTCCTGGCAAAGACTACAAGCGCAGATTTGGTAGGGGAGATGTCCAGACCTCTAGAATTAAGAAAGGAAGCTAGTCTATTTACTGAGGATTCGAGAAGTTGAAGAGAGCAAGGTAGATTAGAAGACCTAATAAAGACGGCAGTGTCATCAGCGAATTGAATAATGTTACATTCTTTGGATACGTAGTTTTTACATTTAGCCACGTAGATATTGAAGAGCAAAGGGCTTAAAATGGAGCCTTGAGGGACTCCTTTATAGGAAAGGTATGATTCTGTGATTTCACCGTTGATCACGAATTGAAGCTCTCTATAATGGATGAGGTTGTAGATGAAGAGGCATATTTTAGGAGGAAGACCCAACTCGACCAAATCACTTATGAGGATGCTGGGAATGACGTTGTCGAATGCACCGGCAATGTCAAGGAAGACACATGCGGTGGCATGACGAGAGATAAATACATTGTAGATTTCAGTGGTGAGGATCCCTATATTATCCTGGCAGGATTTGGCTTTCCTGAAGCCGTATTGGTTATTAGGGAGGATATGGTTTTTCTCAACCGACCAGTCCAGTCTAGAAAGAATGAGTTTTTCCATGAGCTTGAGGCAGCAAGAGGTTAAGGATATGGGACGGTATTTATTAGGAGAATTTTTTGGAATGAGGAATACCAAGGAGTGATGCCATGCATTTGGGAAGGTACCTTCTGTAAAGAGTTCGTTAAAGATATCGAGAAGGAAGGGATAGTAGAAGTCAGGAAGTAAAGATATGTGATCGTATCCCAGCCTATCCAGGCCTGGGGATGAACGGACTTTGAGACTACTTATAACTGTGGAAAATTCGAAGGAGGTGAAGAGCTCGTCAAAGATCGAGCACGAATAGACATTAGGTAGGTCATTGATAGATGGATAGAGTGCGTGTAGAGCAGAAGGAGGACATAGAGAATTAATAAGATCTCGAATACTTTCTGATATTTCGCAATTGGATTTAGGTGGAGGAGGAGGAAGACCTAAATGTCTTTTCTTGAAGCGTTTGATCATATTCCAAATGTAGGAGATGGGCGTTTGATTAGTCAATGATAAGCAGAATGATTTCCAGCCCTTTCTTTTAGCCGATTTTAAAGTTCGTTTAGTAACGGCTTCTTGCTTTTTGAGTTCTATAAAATTTTGAAAAGAGGGGTTTCGCTTGTATTGCGCTAAAGCTTTTTTTCTTTCCGCTAATGCTTCCTCACAATCGTCGTTCCACCAAGGAACAGGAAGGGATGTGCGTTTGGGAGAGAGGGAAGAAGGAAAGGAAGAGGGAGCAGAGAAAGACAGAGAGGAGGAAGAGGATAGGGATGGAGAGCCGGGTTGGGAGTTAGGGGGGAATTTGGGGTTTCGTTTGGGAAGTTGGTCAAGGATATGATTAGTGATGAGATCGTATTTTTGAACGGAGTTGAGAGAAGAAGAATTAAGGGATTCTTGAAAGAAAGGGAAAGAGGAGTGAAGCGAAGCTATAAATTGTTTTTTATCTTGTTTTTTAAGTTTAATTTTATGAGAAAAAAAGGAACGTTTTTTGATCATCAGATTAATGGCAACGGAGATGGTGAAGTGATCGCTGGTCAGGGAGTCAGGTAGGACTTCCCATGAGCAGCAATGGAGTAGGGAAGCGGAGGCGAAGGTGAGGTCAATAGCGGAGCGACTTTGATTCGGACGAGAAACGAAGGTAGGGGTACCATCGTTCAAGTACATGAAGGAGTGAGATAGAGCAGAACTCAAGAGGCTAACCCCGTTGTGATCCGAACGTTCACATCCCCACTTGGTATGATGGGCGTTAAAGTCTCCCAGGATCATAGTAGAAGTGAAGGCACCGTAAAATTGAAAGAGAGCGTCCCAGATACCGGCAGGAAGAGAGCCTCGAGGGTATCTATAAATAGAAACTATTAGTACTGAGCTATTGTTAAAAGGGATGATAACGGCTTGTGTATCTATATAGCCTGGAACAAAGAAGTTGTTATCTAAGAGCTTATAGGAAATTGAGTTCGATATGGCAAAGGCTAATCCGCCGGAATTACGAATAATGGTGTCATTTCTAATGATGTTATAGTTTCTTAGCGAAAGGTATTGAGAGGGATTGAGCCATGTTTCTGAGAGAGCTATTAAGTCGTATTCGTGCATGGAGGAGTGGAGAAGGTCAATCTTATTCATAAAAGAGTGACAGTTCCACTGTAGGATCTTGAAGGTGGAACTATAGCGTGGAGGATTACATGTTCGAGGCGTGTGCATTGAAGAATTCATTTAAGGAATTGTTTTCGTTGAGAGCAGATTGGAGGAGAGAGGAAATGTCATCATAGAGGCCGAAGGTTTTAAGAAAGGGAAAGAATTTTTCGACCAAGTTTAGTAGAAGTTTTAGAAGCAAAGAGAGAGAGAATTGAAAGTTTTGATTAGAGTCCGAGGAGTTAGGGGATAGAGGGGGCGAGTCGGAAGAGGTTGGAGAGTAGGAGGCTGCGCCATTAGGATAAACCTGCGGCATTCGACCGTTAGGAGCTATAAAAGAGCTAGAAGGAGGAAATACGAAACGGTTATCTGAATTGGGAGATTTGAGAGTGTTAGGTGAACGGAGAGGAGAGATGGGAGGGTGTTTCAGAGGGAGAGGTCTTTTGGAAGGGAGCGGAGAGGAGGAGTGGTGAGGGTGTCCAGAAGGGAGAGAGGGAGAGGAGGAGGATGAGGAAGTAGGGGGATATTTAACCGTATCGGCAAAGGAAAAGGGGAAGGAAGTGGGAGATGAGGTTGGAATATTAGTGGAGGAGGCTGGGGAGAGTGGAGAATAGGATTCATTTAGTACAGGAAAATTAGAGAAGTCGAACTGTGGATTAGTCCCAAGACCAGAGTTATTATTGCGGATGAGTCTTCTGGCTTCAATAAAAGGGATATTTTTGGTGGCGGCTAATTCCCTGATCTGCCTTTGGATGAGACGCTCTGGGCAGGAGAGGTCTTTTGAGTTGTGAGGATCTTTGCAATTTGCACAAGAGGGAGGTGAATTTATTCTTGGACAGGAAGAGCCTTCCTCGTGAGAGCGTTCCGCACAATGAGAACATCTTGGATGTCCCTTGCATTGCGTACTTGTGTGGCCATAGCGAAGGCATAAAGAGCAAATAGAGACCTTGGAGATAAAAGGAGTGACATCATACCTTACCATGCAGAAGAAAATGTATTTAGGAAGAACCTGTCCTTTAAATGTAATACAGACCGTTTTGGATGGTATATAGCTCACTGATTCCGACCCAGAGTCAGATAGAGTCAAAGCTCTTCTGTTAAATCTCCTGACGTTGACTACATCATATGGACAAACGATTTCTTTTTTGATTTCCTCTTCCGTGAATTCGAGAGGAATATTCCTGATGATACCTTGTCTAGATGTTTTGAAAGATGGAATGAATGCGATTAGATTTTTGGCTTTTAGAGCCGGATTCTTAATGAGATCATTAGCTGCTTTACGAGACTTCATTTGTACAGAAATTTTGGAAAAGCCATTTTTCTTTATTTCAACAATGTCCTGTTTTGTGGACGCACTAAGAATTCGACCAACTGTCAAAGGATGCAACGATATGCTTGAATTAACTACGGGTTGTACAAGGACATCAAAAGGTCCCTGACAATGGCCATCGTACCTGTTTGCCAACAGTGCATCGTTAAGAGATGTAATATTTGATGATTTTTTGGCTTTAGAGCCGATGACGGATTCCGTAACAGAATTCAAATCTGAACCGGTTTGGTCTGCGGTGCGCTTTCTTTTTGGGAGGTTAGACTCACCTGAAGACGTCGATTTATTAAGAATGTTAGCAGTAGCAAGGAGACTGCCGTCCCCTACCTTGTCAGTAGCATCGCATGTAGAAAAATCCATTTCGTTGTCTGAATTGTAACCGTCGTTAGAAGGGGGAGGGTAAGGGGGGAACGAACTGGTCAATGCGTTGAGAGTGTCAACTGCTTTTCGAGTTTCATCCGGGGAATTAGTAGGGAGGGGGGAGGAGGATCTGAAATATGCTGCGATGCAGACGTAGACGAAAGACCGCCAGGGTCGTGTGGCAGAGGCATGTTGAGTAAAATATTTCAGTAGTCGAGAGCCAATTAAGATGGTGGCGAACAAAGCACCGCGTGCTACGCACTGCGATGTTAACTGTTTATGCGGCGCGGATGCACTTATTAATATCGAAATAAAGATTCGAGCAAAATATTTCTCTTTTTGATAATAAAAGAGCTCTGAAAAGAGCTAACGGCAAGCAAACTGCACATTCACTAAACTACGTATCAATCAAACAAAGCGCGAGCGCGAACACGTCTGACTGGTACAACGGTCGATGCCCGAATCCTCAAGATAACTGTCATGTATGCAGTAGGTAATATAGGCTACGCTACGGCCTACGGTTGAAAAAAAACTACAGATGTTCCGAAACATTGCATTAACCAATTATAATAAGGAAATTTTATAATTTTTTAACCTCATTGACCAACCACCAAAATATTATGCAGCATCTATATCGACTAATCTCTTATCGACCGCAGTCATAGAAAAAAGCACCCCAGATAATCAAGCGTGCGATTCCCGCACGAGATATTACTACCGTACTATTACTGTACTACCACGAGATGGCGGCGTACGGCGTAACTGTACGGTATCAGTACAAAAAGAATATATAATACTATGATACAGTGTACCATTATCGTACCTGTACTGCGTACTGTTCGGTACATATCACAATAGGAACTGTACCATACCAGTACGGCGTACTGAGCATATATTGAAACCTAAAATGAACCAAACTAATATACATATATTATACTAATTAATTGAATAGTAATAATTATTTTTAAATTATCATTCTAATTTTAAATTAATTTAGCATAATAATAGCGGTCTAAGTTGCTGTTTAAATAGAAGCCTAGTTTCATTATTTTGGCGCGCGCAACCGACACAAGTGCGGCCGGACGAGATCCAATAGCTCACATTGCCAATTGGCCACAGTTGAATAGGATCTTATTCTGATTGGTCAACTATGCTGGTTACCTTATAAAGGATTCACACTGCGTGGACGCAGTGCGTTCACGCAGTATGAATCTTCCATAACGGAAAGTCTCCTCCCAGCGTCCTAGCGCGGCTATTTTGTTTTTCTCTGTGTTACATTTCCTTCTTCTCTGTGATAACGTGAATCCGTACGGACGTGTTTTTCTTACTTCCATAATTTTTCAAGTTATTACGAGGAGTTTTCAGAAGTTTTCTGGAGTATTTCAAGGAGATATATATTAAGAGGAGATATATATTATATATTATATAAGGAGATATATATTAAGAGGAGATATATATTATATATTATATAAGGAGATATATATTAAGAATATTTCAGAATTCAAGGAATTATTTTCATTCATCCAATATCTGAGGTGAGTAATTTTTCATATAACAATTAATTTGATAGCTTTTTTTTGGTTTTAATGATGGATTAAAAATCATTAGATAGCGGCTTTTCATTTTCAATCTTTCATTGAATATCTATATATTAAAAGGTATATAGCCGATCTAAGCTATGAGCAGTTTTGTCTTCACCATCTATCTATCTTTATTTGCCCAAAGTCATGTATGCGCTTGCACGAGATAATAATGAGCGATATCGTCTTTTTGTGAAATAAATGAAACTCTACTCTATTACATTTATGTTTGATACACGCGTATTGCAATAAGTAGGCAGACAAAGACATATGTAATATAATAATAGCGCACATAAAATAGATTACACACTGTGAAAAGAATATATTTTAATGTCAGGACAAACGTTTTACACCAAAACTTTCTATATTCTGAATCTATCGACTCTTGTTTATTTTTAAAAGCGTTGCTATGCAAAATTTAAAGGTGATACATTAATAATTAAAAGAGTATCTTACAGTTTTCGGCCATTCCTGATTATCAGTTCGTCCTCGAACTATGAAGTTAAATCAATATTCGAAACTTAAATAAAATATTTAACTAATTACGAACAAGATTAATATTATAATAACTTAAAAGAATATCTTAACAAACAAATATTTCTAATAGATAATTAATTTTCTATATCGCGCCAAAATCTCATATTAGCAGCTTCCTATATTCCTTTATATGACTTATTTATACGTTGAAAACCCTCTACATCATATAATATATCTATTATTTCGGAGTTCTTTTGTAACAACATATGGTCCTTTAAATCAATTTTTTAGAAATTCCAGGAATACAATCGAAATCATAACAAAATCTCCTTCACAATATTTATATGCCTTTTTTCTTTTTTTATTAACTTGAACTTCATTTTATTGCTGACTTAGAAGTATTTTTTCTGCTGCTTTAGATCTGATTAATTCTAAATCTTTATAAACACATTTGTCTGCTAAATAACTAGTTATTTCATCTTTTACATTACTTCGTTTATAATACCAAATAATAATTTACTAGGAATTTCCATTGTATAATACTTTTATTAATAGTATTATTAATACAAAATTCTGCTTGAGGAAGCATTTGATAAAAATATTTTTTTAATCATTATCGACTAGTTTACCTAACATCGGTGTGAATATACGATCAATTCATTTGACTTATCCATTTGCCTGGGGCGAAATAGTGACTATTATGTATTGAGTATATATTGAACGTCACTTTTCGTTAAAAAGTCTCGAAATTCTTGCGAGATAAACGCAGTACCTCTATCACAGATTATTATTTTCGGAGTGCTATAATGACTGACAAATGCTTCGTTACTGGATGTGGTTTTTGTAGCATATAATTTATCATAATTTGTAAAAGCATCTTTTACTAAAAATATATGTTGTTTTAAATGACATTTTTTTCTCTATGGATCCTAAAAACTCAATATGTAATGTATGAAATGAAACATTTTCTTTTGGTATGTTATGTAATAAGCTTTCTTTTCTTCCACTAGCTGCAGAAAATCCTATACATTTTAAACAGTTCTTTATGTGTCTTTCTACTTTTTGTTTTAATTTTGGAAACCAATAATTACGTATAATATTATTTACAGTTCTTTCTATACCATAATGTTCCATTTCATCATGATATTTATATATAATATTATTTTCCATAGACGCAGGTACATAAAATAACAATCCTGAATCTTTTTTGCTTCCTCATAGAGGAAGCTTTGTTTTCGTGACAAAACTTTTTTTCGAGTTTTCTATGCCAATGTGTTTAGAATGTTCCAAAACGTCTAAAAATCATATTCCTAAAAAATGTCTGTATGTATGTTTGTATGTGTGTATGTGTGTATGTACGCAATATATTGTACAACCTCTAACTTCCGCAATTTTTGAGATATCGGGTTAAATATTTTTTTACATGGATAGAGTATCATTCAAGGCTGGTTGGTATTGAATTTGGTGAGAATCGATGAAAAGGTTCATTTTTTATAAAATTTTGGATTTTTTGAGAAATGCCTGTACACGCTGTAACTTTCGGAAAATTTGAGATATCGGATTAAATTTTTTTACATGGATAGAGTATTATTAAAGGATGGTTGGTACTAAATTTGGTGAGTGTCGGTGAAAGGGTCCATTTTTTATAAAATTTTGAATTTTTTGAGAAATGTCTGGACACGCTGTAACTTTCAGAAAATATGAGATATCGGATTAAATTTTTTTACATGAATAGAGTATTATTAAAGGATGTTTGATATTGAATTTAGTGAGGATCGGTGAAAGAAATCATTTTAATTTTTATTTCGCTTACAAAGCTTCTTCTATGAGGAAGCAGAAATTGAAAAATCCGCATGCTTAAAGCAGCTTAAGCTTTGTATTCTATAAACTAAACCATTCCGCATTTCAAAATAAATTTCTTCTTGTTCTTCTAATTTTTCATATAAAATCTTTATCTTTGGATCTTTGCTTTGACAAATCGAAAGATTATTCTAATGAATTGTTTTCAATGACTAACATATTATTTGTTTTACTAAGTGTTGCATTTTATTTTTTGATCGGTGTTCTCATATTCATTTCATAGCCATAGTTGTTAATTCTAGTGTGCAACATGCAATTCGGGGATTAATATCTTTTTTATTCAAAGTGAGTCACAATCAGTCACTATTTTAAATTTTATATCCTGCACATATACTCTGAAACGTCGTAAAGCATAAATTATAGCGAGTGTTTCTAATTAAAATCTAAGATAACGACTTTCAGTATCAGAAGTTCTTTTCCAAAATACAAAATACAGGAATGAAATTTCCAAAATACATAAAAATTTCCAAAATACAAAAGAATACAGGATGAAATTTCCAAAATACATAAAATTTCATATCCGACTTTCTTTGCATCAAAATTGCACCATACTCTAATAAACTAGCATCGCAATGTAATTCAGTTAAATCTTTTGAACTATAAATAGCTAATAATGGAACTTGAACTTAAATTCTATTGTTTCGAATGCCTCTAATTCTTTAGCACTAAATTAAAAAGGAAATTAGGCTTAATTGTCTCATACAACGGTTTGGCAATAAATGCAAATTTTTCTATAAATTTCCGAAAGTAAAAACTCAAACCAATTAAACTTTGTACATCTTTAATATTTCGAGGAATAAGAAATTTTTGTATAGCTGCTACGCCATTCATAGTAGGTTGTATTCCTTCTTTTGTAATTAAATAATCCACATATTCTATTTTTGTCGTTAAAAATTCACATTTATCCAATCTTAATTCCATTTTATTTTGTATTAATAATCGGAAAACGTGTTTCAGGATTTTAACGTGTTCCAGCGTCTCTAATACAATCAGAATATCATCTAAATAGACTGATACATCCCCTGATTCTATTAATATACAAAATACATCATCTAGAGTACCAATATCTACCAAGGTATTTAAATATAAAATATAATTAATATTATTATTGCTTATCTGGTAAGTAACATTCTTCTGGAAATCGTCTTCCTTAACCACATTCTCGATATTAGCAATTTCTTTTTTTTTGGCCCTTTCTTGGAACAGTCCTTTGCCACGTTCAAATTCTCGACAGGTAAAACAAGATCTTTTCTCGCGCTTAGGTTGTCTGCATTGATTAATGTGATGATCAAATTTATTGCAGTTGTAGCATTTATTGTCTTTGATAAACTTATATTCTTTTTGCTGATGTTTTGAGGTTCTTATATTCATCTTCGCCTCACTTTTAATCGTTTCTACTTCGTAATTATTATCGGTTGCTGATTTTAATCGTTGATTTAAACCAGTATCTGATCGAATTGTGACTTTCTTAAATGCTTGTAGCAGCTCAGATATTGATGAAAAGTTTTGCATTCTAACTTAATTTCTCAATTGATAATCCGGAATACTATCGATCATATAATCTAGAATTTCCTTTTCTACTATCGGTACTCTATTGATTTTAATAATTTTGTCGTGATAATAATCAAGAGAACTTTTAGTAGATTAGCTATATGCCTGCTTCAAATTATTTGCGTTGATCAACTTTATTTGCACGGTAATCATACATCGTCTTCATCTGCTGTAAAATCTCATCTGCGTCCATTAGTAATAATTTGGGTTTATTTTATTAATTAAATAAAATTAATCGGGTTTATTTTACTAATTAAATAAAATTAAATAAAATTAAATTGATATTGATTCAGAATTTCCTTGCTTATAAATTAAATTAAATTAAATTAAATTTCTGTTCTGAGTCTCTAGCGTGTCTTTTAGGTCTTCTTAAATGCACACAGCTATGACCGATTCGACAACACACTATATGACACAACCCACACGGAACAAAAACCTCTAATGGATGTCCAGTAGACGTCCATCATGGAGATTCGAAATCTCTATTAGATGTCCATGTAATCTCCTATAGACATCTACTAGACATCCACAATTCTGCATTTCTTACTTCCATTCGACATCCATTAGACGTATTCATAGATGTCACATGGACGTCATATGGTATAATCATGGATATTTCATGGAGCTTTGATGGATGAATAATAGCCTTCAAGGCACACCAATATCCCAATAAAGTCACATCTTAAATTGTAAGACGGTAACATTCCACGGAGATTAATAAACCTGCCATCAACTTCCCAGCGACATGAAAATGTTCGTCCAAACACTCCAAACTCATTCCATTAACATCCCAGAGACTTTGCGCGTAACGTTGTATTAATATTCATACAACATGCCACAAAACTCCTAATATTATTTTTCATAAGGAACTTTTGCAAAAAAAATATTATGTTGCCAAAAATTGATTAAACACTTATTTTTTCAATAGCTTTCAATCATTTTTTCACTAATAATTGAATAGTTCAAACTTTTTTCTTTTTATATAGAATCCCGCAGAAAATCCGAAAAATTAAATAAAAGGAGCTTTTTATTAGTGTGTTTCTGGAAATATAAGATATGTGTATATATATATATATATATATATATATATATTATTTTACATCTTAAGTAGACAGTAAATGGATAATTTTAACTTTTTTGGACATTTATCCGCCCGATTTTTAAGAAAAAATCAGTCCAATATCTGAATTCCCTATGTTGGGATTGTATCAGAAATTAAACTGATAGAAGTAATTACATTTTTAATATTCTGCCAGTTGCTCTTTGCAAGCTTTATATACTTCTCATGACTGAAACTCAAATACGAGATCGGGCGCATCGCGCGTCGCATAGCGGTAAATAAACGAACTAGCGGCTGAAGTATGAACTATCTTTTGGTAAAGTTTTGAAACGTTGCACGCAGTAACATTTTTTATGAAATATTAAATAAATAGTAATTTTGGATATAGATAAACATGCACATCAAATTCAATTATTAATATTAAACGATATTTCATAATTTTGTAATATTTTCAGGATACGCGAAAAATGATTGCGCGTAAGGTTGTTGAAATATTGAAATAAGATTCCATTAATATTCATACATATAATATTATAAAGTAAGATTTTATTGTAGGTTAGTGATATATACCAGTAATACAGTTACCCATTTATTATCTATTTAAGATGTAAAAGAAAATAAAAAGAAAATATGTATATATATTATATATATATATATATATATATATATATATATATATACATATCTTATATTTTCAGAAATAATAGTAAGGAGCTCGTTTTGCTTTAATTTTATGGATTTTTTGCGGAATTACATATTAAAGAAAAAAAAGAGTTTGAATTATTCAATGATTGGTGAAAAAACGATTGAAAGCTGTTGAAAACCGATAGTGTTTAATCGATTTTTGAAAATATAATATTTTTTTCCAAGGGTTCCTTATTAAAAATAATATTAGGAGATTAAGTTTTTTTTCTGGCATGTTGGATGAATATTAATAAAACGTTACGCGCAAGGTTCCTGGAATGTTAATGGAATAAATTTAGACGAATTTTCAAGTTACTAAAAGTTAATGGCAGGTTTATTAATTTCCGTAGAATGTTACCATCTTACAATTTAAGGTGTAATTTCATTGGGATGTTGATATGCTGTGAGGAATATAATATGAGTAATTACAGTTATCTCTAATTTCAAATTAAGAATTTTCTTTGTTTAATAATAAATTGATGACATTATATATGTCATGTTATCATTATATATATCATATGGACTGTTTAAAAAATTTGGTATGAAAAAGAATTCTTTATTTTGCATTAAAGTTTTGTTAATTATATTTTAGAATGTAGTAAAAAATTTTAATAAAAATTTAAATTGTATATAAATTAAAAATTGAATATATAATATTACACATTTTTAAGTATACTCTCAAAACATTAGCTGAGAATTTTAAATAATACTTAATACTTGTATAAATCTATCATACATCCATAACAGATGTCTAGTGGACATCCATGATGGATTTATATACGACATCTACCATGGAGATAATATGGATTTCTATTAGAAATCTATACAATATCCCATAGACATAGTATATCTAGACCGAGCGTTTGCCTTTATTTAAGGAGTGGGGGCCGATGCTCACGTAGAAAAGGACATACTCTGTTTCGTGCCCCTTGCGTTCTCTCTCGCTCGCACAGAGCATAGCGCTCTCTTTCGTCATGCTACGTGCGAGCGAGAGAGAACGCAAGGGGCACGAAACAGAGTATGTCCTTTTCTACGTGGGCATCGGCCCCCACTCCTCAACACTCGGTCTAGATATACTATGTCTATGCAATATCCACTGTGGAGATAGATGTCGCATGGAGTTATGGAGGTTATATGGACGTCCAATGGATGTCACGTTCCGTGTGGGAACTGATTATAAATGACCTTTAAATCAATTAACACTATGCGTTAATCCTACTTCTGATAATTTGTAATATAATAATAGGGCACATAAAATAGATTATACACTGTTAAAAGAATATATTTTAACGTCAGGACGTTTTACACCAAAACTTTTTACATTCTGAATCTATCGACTCTTGTTTATTTTTGTTTAAAAGCTTTTATTTAAAAATTTTGCTATGCAAAATTTAAAGGTGATGCATTAATAATTACACACACAAACAAACAAACACACACACACACAAACACGCACGCACACACACATACACACACACACATATGTATATATATATGTAGTATATACATATGTACAAATATATGTCCTGTATATACATGTTCTAAGATTTACGCACGTTACTTCGTTTTTAACAGTTTTATATTTGTCACAATCATTTTTGGCATTAAATAATAACATTAGCTGCGTTCAACAGTACAACAACTGAGTGTCTTGTCAAAACTCGACATTGATTTCTTTGTTCTAAAAGTAAGAGCCAATCATGTTTAATTGCTACTGAGCAGTTTGTTCTGCTGAATAAATTGTCCATTGAATGATTTATTAAAAAATTAAATATATTGTACACACAGAAAAATACATACTATATACAAGTAAATATTACTTGTTTCAAGTATTTCATAAGTTCATATATCCGCAGATCTATCATAAGTTCATCATAAGCATCAAATTTATTCACAATATATTCTGAATCCTAATAAATTTAATATTTCAATCAAGAATATTAAATTATATAATTGAAAGAAATACATTAAACTTTTCTGATCTAATAAATTTTCTTACATTAAATTAACCATATCTGACTTTTCTTCGATAAAATTTTATAATATTCTTCAAAAGAAAATATTTACTTTTTTTGAGTACATGATAATGAGTATTTCTAAAATTTGTGACAAGTCTATTTTAAGACTATTATTAAGAAAATATTCTTTGTTAAAGATAACTGTTACTTAAAAGAAGTAAAGTAAACTAAGTAATCATTTTACTTAGCAATAGAATAATATTTTTCTGTGTGTAAGATGTACCAGATTGTGACTCTGAAGTTATCCATTAATCTCTAATTTCTAAACACATATCTATTTTCCTTAAATATTTTTTCTTTTTTTCTGGTGTATTAATAATTTTTGACATATTTATTCGTATAGATCTTCAGGATTCTTTTTTCAAAAGAACTTTTTTTTAAATCTAATTCACTGTTCAGAGGAGAATGAAACAGAGGACTGCTCATCTGCTTAGAAGCGTATTAATTTTAATCTTACATTCCATAGTACAAGATAGTTTAATTTTCAATCTATATTGTCAATACCCACACAGAGCTACATATCTAATCGATATCTACTGGATATCGACATATCCATATAATGTCCATATCTACTATGGATAATCAATAGATATCTATTAGATATCAAAAATATCTATATCTCCCGTATAACCAGCTGGGATATCTAGTGGATATCCACATATTATCCACACATCCATGTTAACTAAAAATTTATTTAAAAATATCCAGTAGATATCCATTAGATATCATATAATGTCCACATTCACGTCCACTAAATATCTAACAAAGATATCTAGTGGATATCCGATTATTGTCCACATATCCACGTCCACTGAATATCTGACAAGAATATCTAGTGGATATCCACATATTCTCCACATATCCATGTCCACTAAAAATCTAACAAGGATATCTAGTGGATATCCGATTATTGTCCACATATCCACGTCCACTGAATATCTGACAAGGATATTTAGTGGATGTCCGATTATTGTCCACATATCCACGTCCACTGAATATCTGACAAGGATATTTAGTGGATATCCGATTATTGTCCACATATCCACGTCCACTGAATATCTGACAAGGATATTTAGTGGATATCCGATTATTGTCCACATATCCACGTCCACTGAATATCTGACAAGGATATTCATTAGATATTTACATGTTATCTACATAATATCCATGTCCACCAAATAGCTACGAAAGATATTTATTAGAGATCCACGTGTTATCTACATATTCATTTCTTATTCGTAAAAATGTTTGCCAGAAATATTTAATAAGCATATATCCATTATTAATTAAAAATTAAAATCTAAATAGTTATATTTGATTTTTTTATATACGTATAGTTAATATTATTATTAACTATTCAATATTTTACATTTTGTATTATGTGCGTAATACGCATACGTTTATCTTCTTGGTGCCTATATTATAATTATGGTTCTTTATTGGGTGAGTTTACTCACGAGGTGAAAATTAAAAAGTGAGCGATTCACTAATAGATTATCTACGATTTCATTCGTCGAAACCCATACAGAACACAACATCCAATAGATATCTAGTGAATATCTACATATCTATCTGATGTCCATATCTACCATGGATAACTAATAGATATCTAATAGATGAACAAAATATCTATATCTCTCGAATGACTACCGAAGATATCCACTAGATATCCACGTGAAATCCACATATCCATGTCCACCAAACAGCTACCGAAGATATCCACTAGATATCCACGTGAAATCCACATATCCATGTCCACCACATAGCTACCGAAGATATCCACTAGATATCCACGTGAAATCCACATATCCATGTCCACCACACAGCTACCGAAGATATCCACTAGATATCCACGTGAAATCCACATATCCATGTCCACCACACAGCTACCGAAGATATCCACTACATATCCACGTGAAATCCACATATCCATGTCCACCACACAGCTATCAAAGATATTTATTAGCGATTTACGTGTTCATTTACTTACCGCTATGCGGCGCACTATACACTTTCTATATCCGTATTCAAGTTCTTGTCATGAACGTATATAAAGTCTGCACAATGCGGTTAATAACATTGTAATTATTTCTATCAGCTTAACTTCTGATACGATTCCCGTACCGGGGAATTCAGATATTGAACTGATTTTTATAAAATCGGACAGATAAATAATGTTCGATTTTCACTTATTCGGACAATTTATGTCCGAATAAGCAAAAATCGTTCGTTATTATCTTATTTAAATTATTGAAAATATAAAATAGAAATTAACTTCCATACAAATAAAATTTTTAATTTTATATATTAAATTTATTGTATAGATATCTAGTGGATATTTATGTAGATATTCATTGGATATTGTATGGATACCTAGTGGATATTTTTGTAGATATTCACTGGATATTGTATAGATACCTAGTGGATATTTATGTAGATATTCATTGGATATTGTATGGATACCTAGTGGATATTTATGTAGATATCCTATAGATATTTATGAGATCTCGAATGGCGGACATTTGGATATCCGTAGCATGTCTAATAGCTGTTTCTGTATATCCTGTGGATATCCCTGGTAGACATTGAAGATATCTAGCAGATATCTAATACATATCATTTTTCTGTGTGGGTACATCAATATGAATTCTCAATTGCTGATAATAATTTAATGGTTAAATAAAAACTCAATTAAACAAATGTATTTGTTTAATTGTACGTATTTTTAATCTTTATATACTTTATACTGTTTTATTTTTAATCCACAGGTCAGATTGCTGAGCTAGTTACAACGGACAAGGTTTGTATAATTTGTTCCAGGTATTTTATTTCTCTTATTCTTATTTATTGAGTATATAAGACTATTTTCCAAAAAATTCCTAATAAATTATTTTCCTCGATCACTTGCAATAGTTACATAGTTATATAATTTAATCTTTATTCCTCTCAGGCTTTCATTAGATATTATTATTTATTATTGAGTTTATTATATTATTGTTAGATATTATCGAGTTTTAAAATAATTAGAAAAACTTGTCTTCTTTTGGTTTAGGCTTTTCCAGTTCAGATTTTATTTATTCTTCCTCGAGTTGTTATTTTTTCGTCTCGTTCATTTCTTTTATATTCTATTTTATCGATATGTTGCGTTTGGCAAACAGGCGTGGTCGCAAGCCTTATCATTTATTATCTGCAGCCCATCGTCGTCGTTTGGAAAAATTAGAAAGAACTGCACGTAATAAATACGAATGTATACAACAGCAGAATTTAGATTTTGCTAGAGCCGATTCAGATTTTGTCAACGAAAAACAAATTCTTGCGGAACGCAATCAGACTAAAGAGGATGAAATTTTTGTATCTTCTGATGCATCAGTTGATGATGTGCAATTTACTTTTAATGAGATCGATGAAGTATTAAGTTCTTCAGACGTTACTGAATCCATTTCAGATTATAATGATGCGGTAAATATTGAGTCTCAAAATACTATCGATAATTTTCAAGAACGCCTTGCTGAAACTTTCGTATGCAATGATATGTCTCATACGCAAATAAACGCTGTTTTACAAGTTGTTCGAACACATCCTTGTTTATCTACTTTGCCAAAGGATAGTAGAACGCTTCTAAAGACTCCACGGACCGCGCACCCCACACTTAACATTGCAGGGGGTGAATATCTTCATTTAGGAGTTGAGACAGGAATTCTTTCCATTCTTCAACAAACCTCTCCGGAATTGATTCCACTTGATACTTTGATGATAGACTTTAGCACAGATAGTGCAACACTAGATGGGCAGGGTAAAATTCAAATCTGGCCAATACAAATTAGAATTGCAAATATTCCTCGAAGTAAACCCGAAATCGTAGGCATCTGGAGAGGTTCATCGAAACCAACTAATGCGCAGGAATTATTCCAATATTTTGTGGATGAAGTTCAGGATATATTTAATCGTGGAGGAGTTGTTTTTCGTAATCAATTAAAACTAATTAAATTGAGGTGTTTCATAGCTGATTCTCCTGCACGCGCTTTTGTATTGGGTCACAAAGGCCATGGCAGTCTATTTCCGTGTTCGAAATGTTGGATTCGGGGAAATTGGCTTCGTCGTGGAGTAACAGCTTATCGTGGTATTCAGCACAGGCCCCGTACAGACGAAGAGTATAGACAGCACATTGATGGAAAACATCATACAGATTCTGAATCTGCTCTGCTTACTTTGGGGATGGGGTTGGTAACTCAAACGATCTTCGACTACATGCACACCGTTTGTCTCGGTGTCGTTCCAAAAATAAATAGCATTTTTGTTGATGGAAAATATAATCCAGGTTTAAAACTTACAGCTAGATTACTTGAAATTATGACGACACGTTTACAGCAAGTTAAAAATTATTGCCCTAAAGAATTTTCGCGAAAACCGATATTAATGAAAAAATATGGAGGGTTTAAGGCTACGGAAAATCGCCAACTTGTTTTATATACTGCTCCAGTTGTTTATTATGGACTCATAAATGCTGCTGCATATAAACATTTTCTTCTATTACATTCCGCCATTCGAATTTTGGTCAGTTCTTCCTTATTAGAAGACTATCTTGATTCTGCATATACAGCATTAAGGATTTTTGTGAATAGAGCAGAAGATATATATGGTCCAGAATTCCTTTCTTATATTACTCATTATCTTTTACATCTCGTAGATGACGCGAGACGCTTTGGCTCATTAAATGAATTGTCTATGTTTCCCTATGAAAATAATATGATTTATTTCCGCAAGGTTTGCCGCAAGCCTCATCAGCATTTGCAGCAAATTGTAAATAGGCGATTTGAAAAGTTTCAAGTTACACAAAATCTTGTAAATATAACTGAAGAAGTAGTGCGTTCCAGTAAACCGTGGGTTAGTCCTGTAGTTTTTGATATCCCGCTAGATAGTCATCAGTTTCAGATCTTAGACACAGGAAAATTTCGTATATCGGTGAAAAATCAAGATAATACGGTAATATTAAAGAATTCGAAAGTTTGTCTTGTTCAAAATATTATTCTCTCGCGTGAGCATTATCAGTTGGCAGTTAAAGAATTTCGCAGAGTTGAAGATTTTTTTGATGTTGGTTTGCCATCGTCTTCAGTAGGTGTCTTTCGATGTTCTTCATTATCTGATGAAGTTATTATAATAAATCTTAATGAAGTACAGAATAAATGTTTTCGCATGCCTTATTGGCATACTGAAGGGCATAGGGATCCTATTATTAATGTCTGGGTAGTTGCAGTTATTCTACATACCAGAGATTAAAATGGCCTTTATTAGGTAGGTTTTCTAAAATTTTTGTTCAGATGAGTCAACAAGGACGAGGAAGAGGAAGAGACACGGGGAAGACTAATAAATTAACATCTAAAGCAGTGCTGGGATTTACTTGCACATTTCGGCCCGATTCCGTGGCTCACGCCTATTGCCCCCCACTCACTGCTCGTGCGTTAGCAACGAGTCGCCAGATACGCGTAACTAAGGAGCGCGACGGTTCGTCTCAGGAGCGTTCATATGTAAGAATGCCCAAATATAATAATAAGACAATACTTTTCTAAATGCTCCGCAAAAATTCTCAAAATTAAAAGCTTTTCTTCAATATTTTATATTTCATTGATATAAAATATTGAAGAAAAACTTTTAATTATAGAAAAGTATTGTCTTATTATTATATTTGGGCATTCTTATATACGGACGCTCCTGGGACAAAGCGTCGCGCTCCTTAGTTACGCGTATCTAGCGACTCGTTGCTAACGCACGAGCGGTGAGTGGGGGGCAATAGGCGTGAGCCACGGAATCGGGCCAAAATGTGCAAGTAAATCCCAGCACTGATCTAAAGCATTGCAATTGTTGAGTACGGATATTGCAAAATATCGCACATCCCACTCTCAGCAATTGCAACGAAGAGACGTAAAAAACATACAAGGACATACGACACGAAACATGACTGTTACAACAACTACACAAAGACAGACAGCACCATTACAATATTCATAATCTCCAGTATCATCATCCCTGCATGCTTCATCATCATCATTCTCACGTGCGCAATCATATAAACACATGCCCTCTCCATCAGTACAACATAGAAACATTTCATCACGCTCTTCTTCATCAGTCGCTCAATCATTTGTACGAAACATTCCTCTAACATCAAAATCATCAATACAACGCAAACAAACATCATCACTCTCTTCTTCGGCCGCCCAATCATTAGCACGAAACATTCTTCCACTATCAAAATCCCCATCACAGCTGAAACAAACATCATCACGCTCTCTTTCACCAGCCATAAAATCATTCACACAAAACATTCATCCACCATCAAAACCATTATCATAATGTAAACAAACATTATTACGACCATCTCCATCACCATCTTCATCAACTGTACAACGCAATTTACGCCTATTACCAGTCAGAGAAAATAGCCAAGAACATAAAGAAGAAGGGACAACAGATGAAAGAACATCCCACGATATAGTGCGGTCTTTAAAGTAAGTTTCAAAAATAATTACAAATAAAATAAAATAATAACAAAGATTGTCTATGTGTCTGAATGAAAACATTCATTTTATTTCAGAATGATCATGACGCAACTACGTCGTATGGAAGAGCGACAAATTTCCATCGAAAAGAAAACTGAGTAAATATTAATAATTTTACTAAGGGACAACAAGCAACTTACTATAAATAAATTTTTAATCTTACAATTTCATATTTTTCTGCTGTGAAAATACAACGGCCATTAAACGGTTAATGCGAGAGTCTGCAGTAAAGAGACCAATAAAGCCACAGGGAATTTCCTTTAGAACCGTCGACGATTTCTTGGCCTTCGAAGAAGTTGACGAAGAAATTTACAATGACTTGGTAAGATTTTTTTCTAAATATATATTTATAGTAATTCAGTTTACTACTAAAATTTTGTTACAGGTGGGGTACTTTATTTATCTTGGACGGACCAATCCAGTTGATTGCGCTGCAAAGTATTTTCGCAGCATATTTCCCGAAGATGAGGAAATTTCGTCATGTTTAACCTTAAACGGAAGAACTGGACCAGGTGGATGCAAATTGCGAGACAGTCGTTTCGCTCAAGCATGTCAAAGTTCGTAAAAAATGCACCGTCTATCATTGTTTATATTGTACATTAAATACATGACGATAACTAAAGTATTTATGAATTTTTTTTCCAGATGCTATAAACGCCAATAAATATTTTCCAAATCCCAATAACATGGAATTCTATGAAGCTTTGGAGAAAGCTCTGAAAAGTCTCAAAACTAGAAAATGGCGTTATAATAGAAAACGACGACAAGTCCCTCTTGATGAAGAAAATGAAGAAGTCCTACCAAATCGACATCGGCGAATAGACAATGCGGAAGTGGACATAGAGTTCGAAGACATTCAGAAGGAAGCTGAGGACGCCAGGAGCGGACCAGAAAAAACCCAGCATCAAGATTGGGTAAGTTAATTTTTTTTAATTAAGTTAGGTTCAATGTTAATGACCCAAAAATTAACTAAGTTTATGTTAAAAGTTATTTAAACAATAATTAACTCAATTAAAATTAAGTTAAAAAATTATTAACTTATTAAAAAGTTAAAAGTTAATTATGCAAAACTTATATATGTATTTTACGTAATTAATCTTTTAATTATATATTTTAAATTTAACTTTTTTTAAAATTAGATGATATAATAAAACGGTAATTTTTTATAAGAGAGATGATATATTTTTTCTTATATAATAATTAATAATACACATTATTTAAATATACATTTAAATATATATAGTTATCTAATAGAGATATTATTGTGTTTAAAAACAAAATGGTTAATAAGATGATTTCGATTAACGATAAGAGGACTTTCCTGTTTAATTTGAATTGCTCTACCTGCACACGTGCTTTTTATCTTTATCTTTAATTGTTAAATATTTTAACAATAAATTAAAAAATTAAAAAATAACAATTTAAATATGTTTACTGAATTTTAATGTCATCTCAAAATTATAGTTTATCAGTTTTTCTCTTAAGTCATCATATACTAAACTACCTGCACTAAACATACGCTCTATGTGTGCCGAGAATGACATCGTTGTGTAAGAAAACACGTTTTAATGGTACTAGATACTATATTATTATAATTATTGATAAACCAAAGATACAAAATTTTAACTTGTATGAAAAAAGTTAATATATTAACATTAATGCATTTAAAAGTAATTAGTTTAAGTTAAAAGTTAACACGTTTAAAATTAACTAAACAATAAGTTAAGTTAAACATTATTAACTTTTTAATTCAATTTTTAACTTTTTAATTATTTACTATCCAACCTTGCCCAGCACACGGAGGAAATTGAAAACGCCTATGAAATGGACGCTCACGATATGCATGGAATGGAAAACGATATCGAGGACATCGAGGACATGGATACAACTGAGTACGCCGACGAAACCGAGGATAACACGGACGACGACCAAACGGAGAAAATAGCACAGAACGAAGACTTGCAAATGCCATTGAGGGAGGAAGAAAATTTGATGGAGGATGGAAAATAAAGAAATATAATAATTTATGGTAATTATATATAAATTATAAAAATTTATTAAATTTACATTATTAATTAATAAAGGAAAAATTAAAGTTAAGAATAAAATAATTTGAGCTATACAACATAAAAAAAATAATTTTTAAAAAATTTTAATATCTTGAATAACAATCAAATAAAAAAATATTAATATTCTATAATAAATCAATTTATTTCATTATTTCAGATATATACGGCGAGACTGGTAAGATCATTCTTTTCGAGAGTCCATCAGACTATTGTTAATGTCTTATATTTTTTTTATTGGAGAAGCAGTATCAAATTTGGATGTGCTTCACAGAGAACGGCGGGGTGGGACCGTTCTCACCGCTAATCATTTCTTTTTTCAGAGTAAAATATGGAGGGGCAAATTGTTTGGTTGTGCCTCACAGGATAGGGCGGGGATGGGGCCCTTTCCATTTTTCGTATCTGATAAAGTAAAAACACGAACCGATCAATCCCGTCGAGACGCCTATTAAAGAGGAATGCTCAATTCTGGAAAAGAAAGGAAATGATGCATTATTGTCTGCATTGCCGCAAGAGCTTCAATTGAAGAGCCATTTGCGTTTTTACAAAGGCGAGAAGTCCTCTGAGTATCCCGTTTGCCATAAATCTTTCGCAAATCGGTACGTAAAAAGGGAGACAATAATAATATTTAGCTAAAATATTAGAAATCTTGAATTAATGATATGTATCTTTGGATATACTGTTAGAAGTATACATTCACAAGCTTTAATCTTATACAAACTTGGACATAATAAAAATCTCAATTTTTCTTTATTGAAAATTTATCCTTACAAAATTTTGATCCAAATTTTGCTGTATTCGGAGAATTTTTAATACAAATACAAAGAAAGAATAATAATTTCAGAATATTTTCTGTATATCTTATCCTATTTGATCAATACTGTTTTAATATATAATAAGTATTGATATTTGATAATTATCAATAATTATTAGATACCATTATCGTACGACTAATTAATCATTATATGTTTATTTTACAGTTTTAATCTGCGTGCTCATCAAAGGACACATCCTCATCAAAAGACACATCATGGCGCTGTTTTCAAGCTTTCTCGCGAAGACTTCAAAATTACTTGGAACACCATTGTCCGGAAGCTTTTCATAACTTTATATAATTTAGAATTTTAAGTTAATTATAATTTTTTAATTATATAGAGTGTCCTGATAAGTAAATGACTAAACGAAAGATGGAGATAGATTGGGTCAAACCGAGAAGAAAAGTCCTGTACTATTTTTCTGTATAACGCTTAATATAAAGGAGTTATTATCAAGTAAAGTCTGGCCAATCATCGTCGACTTTTAGCCGGGCGCACGTTGGTGAGGTGCGCTCTTGGTAGTATGCGTGAGCACTCCGTCGTTACGACGGCGTATCATTACCAGGCGCACGGTTCACTGACGTGCGTTCGGCTAAAGGTCAGCACTGATTGGCCAGATTTTACTCGGTAATAACTCTTTTATTAAGCATTATACAAAAAAAAGATACAGGACTTTTCTTTCAGTTTAATCCAATCTACCTCTACCTTTCGTTTAGTCACTTACTTGTCGGACACCTTGTATATATATTTTATATATATTTTATTATATATATATATAATTTTAATTAGATATATGATATTTTCAATTATATAAGTTATGTACATATATACATATACACATATACATTATATACATATATATTCCAAACACAAGTATATAATTAGTAATAACATAACATCTAATGTTTTAATTTTCTATTAATTATTACGAGAGAAAATATTTCCTCGTACAATGTAAATGTTTGTACAAATGTTTGACATATTTCTGAAATGTTTAATAAATAAATTTTTTATAATAAAGTAATTGTTTTTTTTAAATATATGTACAATTTTTAATAATAAAATCAAAAGAGAAAAAAGGGGAAAGAAGCCGGTACAAAAAATATATTCTTGTTCTAGTACTCTACTGGTACTGTAACAGTACAGCGTACGATCGTTAATCCTACCCAGATAACAAAATACTTCCACGGTACTAATACAGTGAGCGAATGTCGTACTCTACGTATCAGTACCGTAACTATCAGGTACGTGCGTACCGTAGGCGTACGTTACCAGTACGCCGTACTGGTACGCGGTACGGCTACCGTAACGCCACAGTGCACTTGACGTAGGGTTAATGATCGTACGCTGTACTCTTACAGTACCAGTAGAGTACCAGAACAAGAATATATTTTTTGTACCGGCTTCTTTCCCCTTTTTTCTCTTTTGATTATTATTAAAAATTGTACATATATTTAAAAAAAAACAATTACTTTATTATAAAAAATTTATTTATTAAACATTTCAGAAATATATCAAACATTTGTACAAACATTTACATTGTACGAGGAAATATTTTCTCTCGTAATAATTAATAGAAAATTAAAATATTTGATGTTATGTTATTACTAATTATATACTTGTGTTTGGAATATATATGTATATAATGTATATGTGTATATGTTGTAACCGTAATTTCTCTTTTTAATTATTTAAATAATAATTATTTGTTCGGCGGGCGGTTCTCGGTGCCCACGGCACACCTTCGGCGCGTATCTCGAATATCGGTCTCAATATCCCGCAAAAGTCCGTATATCACAAAAAAAACCGAGTTGGGCGCCAGGTACGGCAGGCCGCACCATTCACGATAATAACAACGCTAAGAGACAATTGCGAGACCGATAATTAACGCGACGGCAAAATTCCGCGGCTACTCAATTTACCCAAAATGGTAGAGGGGGTGATTCGGGGGGATACGGGAGAGCTCTGAGAACCGAGAACACGGGAGCGAAAATGAGCATTCGATAAATTAACAATAAAGATAACAATAATATATTAAAAGAAACAAGAGTATAGAGCCGTTCACATAAATAATAGCCTTTGATGACAGTAGTTATTTTATAGGCGAATTAGATATATTATTTCCGCGGAGATCGGCACGACCGTGCGCAACAGTATTAAATTACCGGACGCCTTACGCACTTTAACTCGACTTTTCGGCCGCGAGGATTTCCGCCGTACGAGACTTAATTAGGCCGCGACAACTAAAGAAATCTCTCGAATGCGCCGGTAACTACTTTACGCACGCCCGTGAATCCGCTTAGATATAGTAGAAAATTCTAGATTGTGCGACTCGAATCGGCCCGTTGGTCCGGCTCGCGGTAAGCCGATGTATGTCTCGATAACAATGACGATGACCTTTACGTTGAAATGCTGAAGATACAACACGAATAACTCGCGGAAACTAATAGCGGGCTCAAAGACACCCGATAGAGTTCTCGCACGAATTTTTAGGATTTCGCTTTCTCCTGACTCCAATTTCTTACAATACATACAAGATACGCGCTAACCATACACAGAAATAATACGGAAACTATCGGTGATGACTGTGGTGTACGAGTCGTACGACGCAATACTTTGCGCGATCCGGAATATCGATCGCGCGAGCGTGAAAATCCCGATACTTCACAACACGTACTAATTACAAACGCGAGACTAACATTAATGACTGTCGGCTGCGGCGAAATGAATAGAGAGAGCCTATTATATCTAATTCGGATGAGCGACGTGTGCCCGTCGGCCGTGCGACGTAATCTACCAAAAATATTCACAAAGTTAATTCACCAAAACGCGTGGCTCGACAACTATTAAGGGCGCGACTCATCCGAATTAATTACCTACAGATAAACGGCAACAAAATCGGTCGGCGACGCTCGTCCCACCGGCAGGAAGTTCTCGAATGTCCCTCGTGCTCGGCAATTAGGATACGCTCGATGAGGCCTGCGTCCTTCTCGCTATCTCGCCGAACAGTGCCGAGCGAGAGTCCTGCAGGAGACACGCCGGCGCGATAAATCGCTATCGTGCCACCTGTGGCGCTTTCGCGTTACGCAGGGCCGTCCTACGGTCCTCGCGATCCTTGTTGTCATCACGGCCGTGTTAGTGGATTCATCGTCCCGGAGTTCCCAAGATTTTCTGCTTTTTGGCTTAAAGGTGCGGGCTTACGGCTGCGTCCGATCGGCTCTCTTTCCTATCTGATTGGATAGGTTCCGGATTGAGAGTCCGCTCGCCGCTCCGTCCTTGGGACTCCCTCGCCTCGTGCGGGTGGAGTGGCCGCCCCTTTTGCCGGACTATTCCGGCCCTCCGCGCTCCTTTCCTGCCATAAGAAATATAAATTTACCGGCAGCGATGTTTGTCAGCCATATAAAATATCTTTAATATTAGACAACTACGACCTGACGTCTCCTGTTTCCCGGGTGTCCTGGACTCCCGCTCTCGGCCGTCGCTCTTCTCTCTTCCTTTCCTTCCGCCGGATGGGATCCCGCCGCTCGATCTCGTGCCGACAACCAACTCGCGGGCTCATCTCGAGCTTACATTTGCGATAACTATTACTAACCAAGAGTCAGATCTCGTCGATCTGACGATTGGGCCGCTCTCTCCCTAAATAGAGAGGACGCAGGCCCCCGAAAAACCGCCCCCGATCGGGCCATTCGACCCTTGTGACGGACGTCCCAAAAACGTCACGTCACAATGTATATATGTACATAACTTATATAATTGGAAATATCATATATCTAATTAAAATTATATATATATAATAAAATATATATAAAATATATATACAAGGTGTCCGACAAGTAAGTGACTAAACGAAAGGTAGAAGTAGATTGGATTAAACTGAAAGAAAAGTCCTGTACCTTTTTTTTGTATAATGCTTAATAAAGGAGTTATTACCGAGTAAAATCTGGCCAATCAGTGCTGACCTTTAGCCGAACGCACGTCAGTGAACCGTGCGCCTGGTAATGATACGCCATCGTAACGACGGAGTGCTCACGCATACTACCAAGAGCGCACCTCACCAACATGCGCCCGGCTAAAAGTCGACGATGATTGGCCAGACTTTACTTGATAATAACTCCTTTATATTAAGCGTTATACAGAAAAATAGTACATGACTTTTCTTCTCGGTTTGACCCAATCTATCTCCATCTTTCGTTTAGTCATTTACTTATCAGGACACTCTATATAATTAAAAAAATATAATTTACTTAAAATTCTAAATTATATAAAGTTATGAAAAGCTTCCGGACAATGGTGTTCCAAGTAATTTTGAAGTCTTCGCGAGAAAGCTTGAAAACAGCGCCATGATGTGTCTTTTGATGAGGATGTGTCCTTTGATGAGCACGCAGATTAAAACTGTAAAATAAACATATAATGATTAATTAGTCGTACGATAATGGTATCTAATAATTATTAATAATTATCAAATATCAATAATTATTGTATATTAAAATAGTATCGATCAAATATGATAAGATATACAGAAAATATTCTGAAATTATTATTCTTTCTTTGTATTTGTATTAAAAATTCTCCGAATACAGCAAAATTTGGATCAAAATTTTGTAAGGATAAATTTTCAATAAAGAAAAATTGAGATTTTTATTATGTCCAAGTTTGTATAAGATTAAAGCTTGTGAATGTATACTTCTAACAGTATATCCAAAGATACATATCATTAATTCAAGATTTCTAATATTTTAGCTAAATATTATTGTATTATTGTCTCCCTTTTTACGTACCGATTTGCGAAAGATTTATGGCAAACGGGATACTCAGAGGACTTCTCGTCTTTGTAAAAACGCAAATGGCTCTTCAATTGTAGCTCTTGCGGCAATGCAGACAATAATGCATCATTTCCTTTCTTTTCCAGAATTGAGCATTCCTCTTTAATAGGCGTCTCGACGGGATTGATCGGTTCGTGTTTTTACTTTATCAGATACGAAAAATGGAAAGGGCCCCATCCCCGCCCTATCCTGTGAGGCACAACCAAACAATTTGCCCCTCCATATTTTACTCTGAAAAAAGAAATGATTAGCGGTGAGAACGGTCCCACCCCGCCGTTCTCTGTGAAGCACATCCAAATTTGATACTGCTTCTCCAATAAAAAAAATATAAGACATTAACAATAGTCTGATGGACTCTCGAAAAGAATGATCTTACCAGTCTCGCCGTATATATCTGAAATAATGAAATAAATTGATTTATTATAGAATATTAATATTTTTTTATTTGATTGTTATTCAAGATATTAAAATTTTTTAAAAATTATTTTTTTTATGTTGTATAGCTCAAATTATTTTATTCTTAACTTTAATTTTTCCTTTATTAATTAATAATTTAAATTTAATAAATTTTTATAATTTATATATAATTATTATAAATTATTATATTTCTTTATTTACCATCCTCCATCAAATTTTCCTCCTCCCTCAATGGCATTTGCAAGTCTTCGTTCTGTGCTATTTTCTCCGTTTGGTCGTCGTCCGTGTTATCCTCGGTTTCGTCGGCGTACTGAGTTGTATCCATGTCCTCGATGTCCTCGATATCGTTTTCCATTCCATCCATATCCTGAGCGTCCATTTCATAGGCGTTTTCAATTTCCTCCGTGTGCTGGGCAGGGTGGGATAGTAAATAATTAAAAAGTTAAAAATTGAATTAAAAAGTTAATAATGTTTAACTTAACTTATTGTTTAGTTAATTTTAAACGTGTTAACTTTTAACTTAAACTAATTACTTTTAAATGAATTAATGTTAATGTATTAACTTTTTTCATACAAGTTAAAATTTTGTATCTTTGGTTTATCAATAATTATAATAAGATAGTATCTAGTACCATTAAAACGTGTGTTCTTACACAACGATGTCATTATCGGCACACATAGAGCGTATGTTTAGTGCAGGTAGTTTAGTATATGATGACTTAAGAGAAAAACTGATAAACTATAATTTTGAGATGACATTAAAATTCAGTAAACATATTTAAATTGTTATTTTTTAATTTTTTAATTTATTGTTAAAATATTTAACAATTAAAGATAAAGATAAAAAGCACGTGTGCAGGTAGAGCAATTCAAATTAAACAGGAAAGTCCTCTTATCGTTAATCGAAATCATCTTATTAACCATTTTGTTTTTAAACACAATAATATCTCTATTAGATAACTATATATATTTAAATGTATATTTAAATAATGTGTATTATTAATTATTATATAAGAAAAAATATATCATCTCTCTTATAAAAAATTACCGTTTTATTATATCATCTAATTTTAAAAAAAGTTAAATTTAAAATATATAATTAAAAGATTAATTACGTAAAATACATATATAAGTTTTGCATAATTAACTTTTAACTTTTTAATAAGTTAATAATTTTTTAACTTAATTTTAATTGAGTTAATTATTGTTTAAATAACTTTTAACATAAACTTAGTTAATTTTTGGGTCATTAACATTGAACCTAACTTAATTAAAAAAAATTAACTTACCCAATCTTGATGCTGGGTTTTTTCTGGTCCGCTCCTGGCGTCCTCAGCTTCCTTCTGAATGTCTTCGAACTCTATGTCCACTTCCGCATTGTCTATTCGCCGATGTCGATTTGGTAGGACTTCTTCATTTTCTTCATCAAGAGGGACTTGTCGTCGTTTTCTATTATAACGCCATTTTCTAGTTTTGAGACTTTTCAGAGCTTTCTCCAAAGCTTCATAGAATTCCATGTTATTGGGATTTGGAAAATATTTATTGGCGTTTATAGCATCTGGAAAAAAAATTCATAAATACTTTAGTTATCGTCATGTATTTAATGTACAATATAAACAATGATAGACGGTGCATTTTTTACGAACTTTGACATGCTTGAGCGAAACGACTGTCTCGCAATTTGCATCCACCTGGTCCAGTTCTTCCGTTTAAGGTTAAACATGACGAAATTTCCTCATCTTCGGGAAATATGCTGCGAAAATACTTTGCAGCGCAATCAACTGGATTGGTCCGTCCAAGATAAATAAAGTACCCCACCTGTAACAAAATTTTAGTAGTAAACTGAATTACTATAAATATATATTTAGAAAAAAATCTTACCAAGTCATTGTAAATTTCTTCGTCAACTTCTTCGAAGGCCAAGAAATCGTCGACGGTTCTAAAGGAAATTCCCTGTGGCTTTATTGGTCTCTTTACTGCAGACTCTCGCATTAACCGTTTAATGGCCGTTGTATTTTCACAGCAGAAAAATATGAAATTGTAAGATTAAAAATTTATTTATAGTAAGTTGCTTGTTGTCCCTTAGTAAAATTATTAATATTTACTCAGTTTTCTTTTCGATGGAAATTTGTCGCTCTTCCATACGACGTAGTTGCGTCATGATCATTCTGAAATAAAATGAATGTTTTCATTCAGACACATAGACAATCTTTGTTATTATTTTATTTTATTTGTAATTATTTTTGAAACTTACTTTAAAGACCGCACTATATCGTGGGATGTTCTTTCATCTGTTGTCCCTTCTTCTTTATGTTCTTGGCTATTTTCTCTGACTGGTAATAGGCGTAAATTGCGTTGTACAGTTGATGAAGATGGTGATGGAGATGGTCGTAATAATGTTTGTTTACATTATGATAATGGTTTTGATGGTGGATGAATGTTTTGTGTGAATGATTTTATGGCTGGTGAAAGAGAGCGTGATGATGTTTGTTTCAGCTGTGATGGGGATTTTGATAGTGGAAGAATGTTTCGTGCTAATGATTGGGCGGCCGAAGAAGAGAGTGATGATGTTTGTTTGCGTTGTATTGATGATTTTGATGTTAGAGGAATGTTTCGTACAAATGATTGAGCGACTGATGAAGAAGAGCGTGATGAAATGTTTCTATGTTGTACTGATGGAGAGGGCATGTGTTTATATGATTGCGCACGTGAGAATGATGATGATGAAGCATGCAGGGATGATGATACTGGAGATTATGAATATTGTAATGGTGCTGTCTGTCTTTGTGTAGTTGTTGTAACAGTCATGTTTCGTGTCGTATGTCCTTGTATGTTTTTTACGTCTCTTCGTTGCAATTGCTGAGAGTGGGATGTGCGATATTTTGCAATATCCGTACTCAGCAATTGCAATGCTTTAGATCAGTGCTGGGATTTACTTGCACATTTTGGCCCGATTCCGTGGCTCACGCCTATTGCCCCCCACTCACCGCTCGTGCGTTAGCAACGAGTCGCTAGATACGCGTAACTAAGGAGCGCGACGCTTTGTCCCTGGAGCGTCCGTATATAAGAATGCCCAAATATAATAATAAGACAATACTTTTCTATAATTAAAAGTTTTTCTTCAATATTTTATATCAATGAAATATAAAATATTGAAGAAAAGCTTTTAATTTTGAGAATTTTTGCGGAGCATTTAGAAAAGTATTGTCTTATTATTATATTTGGGCATTCTTACATATGAACGCTCCTGAGACGAACCGTCGCGCTCCTTAGTTACGCGTATCTGGCGACTCGTTGCTAACGCACGAGCAGTGAGTGGGGGGCAATAGGCGTGAGCCACGGAATCGGGCCGAAATGTGCAAGTAAATCCCAGCACTGCTTTAGATGTTAATTTATTAGTCTTCCCCGTGTCTCTTCCTCTTCCTCGTCCTTGTTGACTCATCTGAACAAAAATTTTAGAAAACCTACCTAATAAAGGCCATTTTAATCTCTGGTATGTAGAATAACTGCAACTACCCAGACATTAATAATAGGATCCCTATGCCCTTCAGTATGCCAATAAGGCATGCGAAAACATTTATTCTGTACTTCATTAAGATTTATTATAATAACTTCATCAGATAATGAAGAACATCGAAAGACACCTACTGAAGACGATGGCAAACCAACATCAAAAAAATCTTCAACTCTGCGAAATTCTTTAACTGCCAACTGATAATGCTCACGCGAGAGAATAATATTTTGAACAAGACAAACTTTCGAATTCTTTAATATTACCGTATTATCTTGATTTTTCACCGATATACGAAATTTTCCTGTGTCTAAGATCTGAAACTGATGACTATCTAGCGGGATATCAAAAACTACAGGACTAACCCACGGTTTACTGGAACGCACTACTTCTTCAGTTATATTTACAAGATTTTGTGTAACTTGAAACTTTTCAAATCGCCTATTTACAATTTGCTGCAAATGCTGATGAGGCTTGCGGCAAACCTTGCGGAAATAAATCATATTATTTTCATAGGGAAACATAGACAATTCATTTAATGAGCCAAAGCGTCTCGCGTCATCTACGAGATGTAAAAGATAATGAGTAATATAAGAAAGGAATTCTGGACCATATATATCTTCTGCTCTATTCACAAAAATCCTTAATGCTGTATATGCAGAATCAAGATAGTCTTCTAATAAGGAAGAACTGACCAAAATTCGAATGGCGGAATGTAATAGAAGAAAATGTTTATATGCAGCAGCATTTATGAGTCCATAATAAACAACTGGAGCAGTATATAAAACAAGTTGGCGATTTTCCGTAGCCTTAAACCCTCCATATTTTTTCATTAATATCGGTTTTCGCGAAAATTCTTTAGGGCAATAATTTTTAACTTGCTGTAAACGTGTCGTCATAATTTCAAGTAATCTAGCTGTAAGTTTTAAACCTGGATTATATTTTCCATCAACAAAAATGCTATTTATTTTTGGAACGACACCGAGACAAACGGTGTGCATGTAGTCGAAGATCGTTTGAGTTACCAACCCCATCCCCAAAGTAAGCAGAGCAGATTCAGAATCTGTATGATGTTTTCCATCAATGTGCTGTCTATACTCTTCGTCTGTACGGGGCCTGTGCTGAATACCACGATAAGCTGTTACTCCACGACGAAGCCAATTTCCCCGAATCCAACATTTCGAACACGGAAATAGACTGCCATGGCCTTTGTGACCCAATACAAAAGCGCGTGCAGGAGAATCAGCTATGAAACACCTCAATTTAATTAGTTTTAATTGATTACGAAAAACAACTCCTCCACGATTAAATATATCCTGAACTTCATCCACAAAATATTGGAATAATTCCTGCGCATTAGTTGGTTTCGATGAACCTCTCCAGATGCCTACGATTTCGGGTTTACTTCGAGGAATATTTGCAATTCTAATTTGTATTGGCCAGATTTGAATTTTACCCTGCCCATCTAGTGTTGCACTATCTGTGCTAAAGTCTATCATCAAAGTATCAAGTGGAATCAATTCCGGAGAGGTTTGTTGAAGAATGGAAAGAATTCCTGTCTCAACTCCTAAATGAAGATATTCACCCCCTGCAATGTTAAGTGTGGGGTGCGCGGTCCGTGGAGTCTTTAGAAGCGTTCTACTATCCTTTGGCAAAGTAGATAAACAAGGATGTGTTCGAACAACTTGTAAAACAGCGTTTATTTGCGTATGAGACATATCATTGCATACGAAAGTTTCAGCAAGGCGTTCTTGAAAATTATCGATAGTATTTTGAGACTCAATATTTACCGCATCATTATAATCTGAAATGGATTCAGTAACGTCTGAAGAACTTAATACTTCATCGATCTCATTAAAAGTAAATTGCACATCATCAACTGATGCATCAGAAGATACAAAAATTTCATCCTCTTTAGTCTGATTGCGTTCCGCAAGAATTTGTTTTTCGTTGACAAAATCTGAATCGGCTCTAGCAAGATCTAAATTCTGCTGTTGTATACATTCGTATTTATTACGTGCAGTTCTTTCTAATTTTTCCAAACGACGACGATGGGCTGCAGATAATAAATGATAAGGCTTGCGACCACGCCTGTTTGCCAAACGCAACATATCGATAAAATAGAATATAAAAGAAATGAACGAGACGAAAAAATAACAACTCGAGGAAGAATAAATAAAATCTGAACTGGAAAAGCCTAAACCAAAAGAAGACAAGTTTTTCTAATTATTTTAAAACTCGATAATATCTAACAATAATATAATAAACTCAATAATAATTAATAATATCTAATGAAAGCCTGAGAGGAATAAAGATTAAATTATATAACTATGTAACTATTGCAAGTGATCGAGGAAAATAATTTATTAGGAATTTTTTGAAAAATAGTCTTATATACTCAATAAATAAGAATAAGAGAAATAAAATACCTGGAACAAATTATACAAACCTTGTCCGTTGTAACTAGCTCAGCAATCTGACCTGTGGATTAAAAATAAAACAGTATAAAGTATATAAAGATTAAAAATACGTACAATTAAACAAATACATTTGTTTAATTAAGTTTTTATTTAACCATTAAATTATTATCAGCAATTGAGAATTCATAATGATGTATTGACAATGTGCGAGAGAAAAAGTGGACGTGGGCGAGCGAAGCCCTGCGAGAATTTGAACACCGCAAGCGACGGTGTAAACGGCGCGATTCCGCGAGCGACGGAATAAACGGCGCGTTATAATTGCGAGAGATTAATCTCGAGCGACGAGAAATCTCTTTTATTACTATCGAAAACTTCGCATTTCGTAAGCGAGAGTACGAACTGGAAAAGCGAGCGACTTTTCTATCACGAGAGTTTAGACGATATAATAACACACTGTCACGGATGTAATTCACGATCGAGTGCGCCCGGCGGTTCCCCGAGAGAGCTTTTATACAATCGTTCTTTTGCTTCTTCTCGAATGTTCGACGTGTTTGTCTCAAAAGATCGCGCCGATTGTTGTTTGCGGTGATTGGCAAAGTTGGAACATTGTTATTCGCATTTGTTATTAATTCTAGCTCTCTCGGGTGACCGCTGTGTGGCCCGCTTCGACGGCACGAGCGATGCCGCGGGCCTGGCGTGATTTGTGTAGCGCCGCTGTTTGCGCGTGATTTGATTCGCGGCGGGCCGTGCGCCGCGCGAAATGGCCGCTAACGCGCCAATTTTCGAGCGCTCCAGTTGGAGACGCTTAATCTCAAACATCCCGCCCGCCTCGCCGAAACTCCGGCGACATAGCACGCCGCTGGTTAGCGCCCCGTGGGCCCCCGCATGGCGCGGCCCTGCGACTAGCCGCGAATGACCGGCGCCGCGAGTTACGCACGATGCTCGCGTATGATCCACGGCACGTGGTCGATCGGTGACACGTGTGGTCGATACGCGAGAACTGTGCGGTGCGTGTCGGAGTGCTACGGTGCATCGGAGTGTCCGCCGAGACGAGACGGGAGCGAGGCGGAGATGTCGTGGCGTGAGACCGTGATCGGTGAGTATATGGTGATTGTTCGCATAGGTAGCGCTAATTACATATGATTAGATACGGCGCGAGGCTCACCTAGCCTCACCTGCGCTGCGGGACGCCGAATTCCACGCATGGCTTGTGGATGCGGGAAGCGAGACGCGGGAGCGCGAGCTGGAATTTCACAGCTGATCGACGCTGCGAGAGGCTCCAAAGAATGCCAGGTAATTTTTAAAGTTTGATTCGTGCTATGAAGCAAAGTCCGCGAGATGACCCGGAACCGGAAACGACAGCCGTTTTAGAATTGTTTCTTTTCTTTCCTTTGATAGCCCGACGGGTGACTCGGCACCCGCGGCGCGCGGGCTTGTTTTCCTGCCCGTCGGAACGGTTTTCCGGCGGGAGGACGAGTTGAGCGATCGGGCGCGTCAGCTCTGGCGCGGCGCGGAGGGTGACCACGCGGTCCGCCCGTTGGCTGGCGGGTGCACGCTCGGGATCCGGGCGAGAGGCCATCGTGTTGGCGGCGTGTTGTCGCTCCGGATGAAACAGGGTCGCCCGACGCGCACCTCCTCGTTGGTGGCCGCTGAGTGCTGAGATACCAGAAGACCGCGATGAAGAATGCGTATGAGCGGTGTCCTCGCCTGGTCGTTGTGTGTAGCTGGATAGGGTTGGCGTAGTCCACGCCGGTAGGCAGCGAAGGCCTTGCTGGGGGGACGCGACGCCGTGGTAGGTCCCCCATGATCTGCTGCTGCGTGGCCGCCCGCCATCGCGCGCAGATGACGCGACGCTGGATCGCGGCCTTGTCCAATTGCCATCCTCGGGGAATTCAATCCCGTGGCCTGATGGACCCGAGGGTGAGTTGCACGCCTCCGTGCAAGGTTCGCCGGTGACGAGCTTCGACGATGAACCGCTTGAGGGGGGATGAACGTCGCTGGACCCACGGATGTCTCTCGTCGCAAGCCCGTGGTGCTTGCGGGCGGACCGCGCGGCGACCTTGACGCCGACGGTGCCCGAGAGGATCCAACCCTGCGTTGTCCTCTGAGCCACGGGTTGCTGGGGTCCTCCGCGGCGCAAACCCGGCTGGAGGATGCCCGCGCAGACATCGGCACCGAGAAGAAGCTCCACTGGATCGGCCGCGAAGAAGTCCGGGTCGGCGAGCTCCAAATTGTCGACGTGGCGCCATGAGTGCCGATCCGCTCGGAGGCCGCCGTTGTGGGGCGTCAGCCTGTCCAGGACGAACGCCGATGCCCTCAGAGGCGGACCGTCTCGCAGCGGCGTGAGCGCGAGCTCGACCTGGCCCCTAGGAGCGGTGGACCGCCCGCCAACGCCGACTATGGAGGTCGAGGTGGGTGCCCGGGCCAGCTCCAGGCGCTGCGCTAGCGACTCAGCCACGAGTGAGACTTCGGAGCCCTGGTCGACTAGGGCACGCACGGTGTGCTGGACTCCGAACTTATCGGCCACGCGAACGCGCGCGGTCGCGAGAAGCACTTCCGGTGCGGCTTTCGCGCTTCGAGCTGCGGAGAGCGAGGCCCTGGCGACCTCGTGGGTGTCGCCCGCGTCGTGGAGCAGCGTGTGATGGCGTTCGCCGCACGACGAGCACGTCTTTTCCGACGGGCAATCGCTACCCAGTGTCTTCTGAGGCAGTTGAAGCACAGCTGGTTCACTCCGATGTGCTTCCTTCTTTCCGACGCCGTCTTCGCCTTAAACGCGTCGCAGTGCATGATGTGGTGCTCCTGGTTGCACATCGTACACCGCCCGCCCTGGCCGTCCGGACTCCGGGGGTGAAGCACGCGCGTCGGGCGCCCGGAACTGGTCTCCGGTTTCGCGTAGCCCGATTCCGTTCTGCTGGGCGGCAGTGACTCGAGCGTGTGTAGCCGTCGGTCGAGGAATTGGATTAGCTCCGCGTACGACGGCGGATCTGTCGTATCGCTGATCGCGCTCTCCCACTCGCGTCGGGATCGGGAGTCCAACAAATCTACCACGAGATGCACGAAGAGATCTTCCCCGCGCGTGATCGGTCGTCCGATGCTCTCGAGCGAGCCGACGGTACTTAGCACGCCGTGATAAAGGTTGCGTAGGTCCGCACTAGACTCAGCCTTCAGCCGCTGGATTGCCGTGAACCTCGCGATGTAGGACCGCACGAGCAGGCGCTTGTTCTCGTAATAGTCCGTTAACGATTTCCATGCGCGCTCAAAGTTCTCGTCGGTCGTCGGAAGGCTGCGGATTAACAGCTCTGCCTCTCCTTTTAGGCACGCCTTGAGGTAGTGCAGCTTCTCGACCGGGGCAGCGGAGGTGTCCTTCCCGATGAGCGAGTGGAAGAGGTCGCGGAATGACGGCCAGTCCTCGTAGAGCCCCGAAAACTGCGGGAGTTGGATCCTCGGCAGCGTGGTTCGCGCCGGATGCGACGGCGCCGATTGGAAGACTGTGCTCTCGGTCATCTCCGCGGCTCTGAGGCGTCGAAGCGTGTCCAGGAACATGCCCTTCTGCGTCAGGTACGCCTCCTCAGCTAACGTTGGCATGTCCGTTTTCACGTATGTGCTTTCCGACAGGGCTTCCCAGTGTTCGAGCAGCTTGTCGTGCTGGAACTCGAACTTCGCCCAGTTGGCCTCGAGGGCTTGGAGTCGCGCTTCCGCCAGCCCGATCGTTATGTTGGCGGTTCCCGACTTCCGCAAGTTCTCGTATGCGCGGGAAATGCGCCCGTATAAGTCCGACTGCGAACGGACCGTTGGTTCCTTGTCCTTATTCATCTTTGTCTTTTCAGATGAGTGACGTCCGGAAGAGCACAGACGGATTCACTGCAGGCACTGCACTCACTCCACGCACAAGCACCGGATAGCAAGATCCGGCTCGAAGGACCAGCAAATGTGCGAGAGAAAAAGTGGACGTGGGCGAGCGAAGCCCTGCGAGAATTTGAACACCGCAAGCGACGGTGTAAACGGCGCGATTCCGCGAGCGACGGAATAAACGGCGCGTTATAATTGCGAGAGATTAATCTCGAGCGACGAGAAATCTCTTTTATTACTATCGAAAACTTCGCGTTTCGTAAGCGAGAGTACGAACTGGAAAAGCGAGCGACTTTTCTATCACGAGAGTTTAGACGATATAATAACACACTGTCACGGATGTAATTCACGATCGAGTGCGCCCGGCGGTTCCCCGAGAGAGCTTTTATACAATCGTTCTTTTGCTTCTTCTCGAATGTTCGACGTGTTTGTCTCAAAAGATCGCGCCGACTGTTGTTTGCGGTGATTGGCAAAATTGGAACATTGTTATTCGCATTTGTTATTAATTCTAGCTCTCTCGGGTGACCGCTGTGTGGCCCGCTTCGACGGCACGAGCGATGCCGCGGGCCTGGCGTGATTCGTGTAGCGCCGCTGTTTGCGCGTGATTTGATTCGCGGCGGGCCGTGCGCCGCGCGAAATGGCCGCTAACGCGCCAATTTTCGAGCGCTCCAGTTGGAGACGCTTAATCTCAAACAGACAATATAGATTGAAAATTAAACTATCTTGTACTATGGAATGTAAGATTAAAATTAATACGCTTCTAAGCAGATGAGCAGTCGTCTGTTTTATTCTCCTCTGAACAGTGAATTAGATTTAAAAAAAAGTTCTTTTGAAAAAAGAATCCTGAAGTTCTATACGAATAAATATGTCAAAAATTATTAATACACCAGAAAAAAAGAAAAATATTTAAGGAAAATAGATGTGTTTAGAAATTAGAGATTAATGGATAACTTCAGAGTCACAATCTGGTATGTCTTACACACAGAAAGATATTATTCTATTGCTAAGTAAAATGATTACTCAGTTTACTTTACTTGTTTTAAGTTACAGTTATCTTTAACAAAGAATATTTTCTTAATAATAGTCTTAAAATAGACTTGTCACAAATTTTAGAAATACTCATTATCATGTACTCAAAAAAAGTAAATATTTTCTTTTGAAGAATATTATAAAATTTTATCGAAGAAAAGTCAGATATGGTTAATTCAATGTAAGAAAATTTATTAGATCAGAAAAATTTAATGTATTTCTTTCAATTATATAATTTAATATTCTTGATTGAAATATTAATTTATTAGGATTCAGAATATATTGTGAATAAATTTGATGCTTATGATGAACTTATGATAGATTTGCGGATATATGAACTTATGAAATACTTGAAACAAGTAATATTTACTTGTATATAGTATGTATTTTTCTGTGTTTACAATATGTTTAATTTTTTAATAAATCATTCAATAGACAATTTATTCAGCAGAACAAACTGCTCAGTAGCAATTAAACATGATTGGCTCTTACTTTTAGAACAAAGAAATCAATGTCGAGTTTTGACTAGACACTCAGTTGTTGTACTGTTGAACGCAGCTAATGTTATTATTTAATGGCAAAAATGATTGTGACAAATATAAAACTGTTAAAAACGAAATAACGTGCGTAAATCTTAGAACATATATATACAGGACATATATTTGTACATATGTATATACTAGATATATATATACATATGTGTGTGTGTGTGTGTGTGTGTGTGTGTTTGTTTGTGTGTGTAATTATTAATGCATCACCTTTAAATTTTGCATAGCAAAATTTTTAAACGAAAGCTTTTAAACAAAAATAAACAAGAGTCGATAGATTCAGAATGTAAAAAGTTTTGGGGTAAAACGTCCTGAAGTTAAAATATATTCTTTTAACAGTGTATAGTCCATTTTATGTGCCCTATTATTATATTACAAATTATCAGAAGTAGGATTAACGCATAGTGTTAATTGATTTAAAGGTCATTTATGATCAGTTGTGTCATATAGTGTGTTGTCGAATCGGTCATAGCTGTGTGCATTTAAGAAGACCTAAAAGACACGCTAGAGACTCAGGACAGAAATTTAATTTAATTTAATTTAATTTATAAGCAAAGAAATTCTGAATCAATATCAATTTTATTTTATTTTATTTTATATAAATAATAAAATAAACCCGATTAATTTTATTTAATTAATAAAATAAACCCGATTAATTTTATTTAATTAATAAAATAAACCCGATTAATTTTATTTAATTAATAAAATAAACCCGATTAATTTTATTTAATTAATAAAATAAACCCAAATTATTACTAATGGACGCAGATGAGATTTTACAGCAGATGAAGACGATGTATGATTACCGTGCAAATAAAGTTGATCAACGCAAATAATTTGAAGCAGGCATATGGCAATCTACTAAAAGTTCTCTTGATTATTATCACGACAAAATTATTAAAATCAATAGAGTACCGATAGTAGAAAAGGAAATTCTAGATTATATGATCGATAGTATTCCGGATTATCAATTGAGAAATTAAGTTAGAATGCAAAACTTTTCATCAATATCTGAGCTGCTACAAGCATTTAAGAAAGTCACAATTCGATCAGATACTGGTTTAAATCAATGATTAAAATCAGCGACCGATAATAATTACGAAGTAGAAACGATTAAAAGTGAGGCGAAGATGAATATAAGAACCTCAAGACATCAGCAAAAAGAATATAAGTTTATCAAAGACAATAAATGCTACAACTGCAATAAATTTGGTCATCACATTAATCAATGCAGACAACCTAAGCGCGAGAAAAGATCTTGTTTTACCTGTCGAGAATTTGAACGTGGCAAAGGACTGTTCCATGAAAGGGCCAAAAAAAAAGAAATTGCTAATATCGAGAACGTGGTTAAGGAAGACGATTTCCAGAAGAATGTTACTTACCAGATAAGCAATAATAATATTAATTATATTTTATATTTAAATACCTTGGTAGATATTGGTACTCCAGATGATGTATTTTGTATATTAATAGAATCAGGCGATGTATCAGTCTATTTAGATGATATTCTGATTGTATTAGAGACGCTGGAACATCAAATTAAAATCCTGAAACACGTTTTCCGATTATTAATACAAAATAAAATGGAATTAAGATTGGATAAATATGAATTTTTAACGACAGAAATAGAATATGTGGGTTATTTAATTACAAAAGAAGGAATACAACCTACTATGAATGGCGTAGCAGCTATTCAAAAATTTCTTATTCCTCGAAATATTAAAGATGTACAAAGTTTAATTGGTTTGAGTTTTTACTTTCGGAAATTTATAGAAAAATTTGCATTTATTGCCAAACCGTTGTATGAGACAATTAAGCCTAATTTCCTTTTTAATTTAGTGCTAAAGAATTAGAGGCATTCGAAACAATAGAATTTAAGTTCAAGTTCCATTATTAGCTATTTATAGTTCAAAAGATTTAACTGAATTACATTGCGATGCTAGTTTATTAGAGTATGGTGCAATTTTGATGCAAAGAAAGTCGGATATGAAATTTTATGTATTTTGGAAATTTCATCCTGTATTCTTTTGTATTTTGGAAATTTTTATGTATTTTGGAAATTTCATTCCTGTATTTTGTATTTTGGAAAAGAACTTCTGATACTGAAAGTCGTTATCTTAGATTTTAATTAGAAACACTCGCTATAATTTATGCTTTACGACGTTTCAGAGTATATGTGCAGGATATAAAATTTAAAATAGTGACTGATTGTGACTCACTTTGAATAAAAAAGATATTAATCCCCGAATTGCATGTTGCACACTAGAATTAACAACTATGGCTATGAAATGAATATGAGAACACCGATCAAAAAATAAAATGCAACACTTAGTAAAACAAATAATATGTTAGTCATTGAAAACAATTCATTAGAATAATCTTTCGATTTGTCAAAGCAAAGATCCAAAGATAAAGATTTTATATGAAAAATTAGAAGAACAAGAAGAAATTTATTTTGAAATGCGGAATGGTTTAGTTTATAGAATACAAAGCTTAAGCTGCTTTAAGCATGCGGATTTTTCAATTTCTGCTTCCTCATAGAAGAAGCTTTGTGAGCGAAATAAAAATTAAAATGATTTCTTTCACCGATCCTCACTAAATTCAATATCAAACATCCTTTAATAATACTCTATTCATGTAAAAAAATTTAATCCGATATCTCATATTTTCTGAAAGTTACAGCGTGTCCAGACATTTCTCAAAAAATTCAAAATTTTATAAAAAATGAACCCTTTCACCGACACTCACCAAATTCAGTACCAACCATCCTTTAATAATACTCTATCCATGTAAAAAAATTTAATCCGATATCTCAAATTTTCCGAAAGTTACAGCGTGTACAGGCATTTCTCAAAAAATCGAAAATTTTATAAAAAATGAACTTTTTCATCGATTCTCACCAAATTCAATACCAACCAGCCTTGAATGATACTCTACCCATGTAAAAAAAATTTAACCCGATATCTCAAAAATTGCGGAAGTTAGAGGTTGTACAATATATTGCGTACATACACACATACACACATACATACATACATACAGACATTTTTTAGGAATATGATTTTTAGACGTTTTGGAACATTCTAAACACATTGGCATAGAAAACTCGAAAAAAAAATTTGTCACGAAAACAAAGCTTCCTCTATGAGGAAGCAAAAAAGATTCAGGATTGTTATTTTATGTACCTGCGTCTATGGAAAATAATATTATATATAAATATCATGATGAAATGGAACATTATGGTATAGAAAGAACTGTAAATAATATTATACGTAATTATTGGTTTCCAAAATTAAAACAAAAAGTAGAAAGACACATAAAAGACTGTTTAAAATGTATAGGATTTTCTGCAGCTAGTGGAAGAAAAGAAAGCTTATTACATAACATACCAAAAGAAAATGTTTCATTTCATACATTACATATTGAGTTTTTAGGATCCATAGAGAAAAAAGTGTCATTTAAAACAACATATATTTTTAGTAATAGATGCTTTTACAAAATATGATAAATTATATGCTACAAAAACCACATCCAGTAACGAAGCATTTGTCAGTCATTATAGTACTCCGAAAATAATAATCTGTGATAGAGGTACTGCGTTTATCTCGCAAGAATTTCGAGACTTTTTAACGAAAAGTGACGTTCAATATATACTCAATATATAATAGTCACTATTTCGCCCCAGGCAAATGGATAAGTCAAATGAATTGATCGTATATTCACACCGATGTTAGGTAAAAGTAGTGTTAATAGGAGAGTTCTAAGCCAGATCCTCTGAGGGGTGGTGAGGGACGGGGGGTCCCGCGCGGGCGAGGGGGCATGACGTCACGCGGGCGGAGGGGAATTTTGGCGGCGCGGGGGAATGACGTCACGCGGGCGGGGGAGCTTATCGCGGGAGCATAAACAGCGCGGTGTATTACAAAGGGCGTGTGCCGATGTCCGGCTGCTCGAATTTATAAACATTATAAACAAATATCGTCTCACACTGCACTATTGCACATGCGGCTTTATTGAATTTCGTAGAAAGATGATAAGGCTAGTGCCGATGTCCGGCTGCTATAATTTATTATAAACAAAATACAACCATCGCGGTGGTCTCTTCATTTTTTTCCAGGAGGAGCCGCTCGCGCACTATTGCGCGTAACATTAGAATTAGATGATAAGGCGAGCGCCGATGTCCGGCTGCTCGAATTTATAAACATTATAAACAAATATCGTCTCACACTGCACTATTGCACGTGCGGCATTATTGAATTTCGTAGAAAGATGATAAGGCGAGCGCCGATGTCCTGCCGCTCGAATTTATTATAAACAAGATAGAACCATCGCGGTACCATAACGCGATAGATGAAAAATATATAATGAAGAACGAAGGGTGTCAAAAACTCAGTATGCGATTTGAAAGCTTGCGGTCTGTATATCGGTTGAAAAAGGTACAGCGGGTACTTGTATTTTTTTTTGTGTGTCAAGTGTTCGGTAGAGGAAGATTTTGTGATAAACTGCACAAAGTGAAAAATAATAATAAAAAAACATGGAAAATACCGAGCAAACCGAACGCGACCTGTTGGAGCTATCGCACCGAGTCGCTACCTTGGGCGAGTATTTCGCGTGGGCGCAGCGATGCGAAGAATTTATCAAACAGCTCGAGGAACGCAGAAGTGCCAAGCGTCCGCGGCTCTCGATCGGAGTTCGACAATCTTTGGTGGCTAGAATCGCGCGACACGAGGGTGCGAAGACTCGATTAGAGAGACGGTTTATACATAGCGGTGGTGATTACAGTGGTGGGAATAACGCGGAAAGACTCGTTTGGCGAGAGATCGATACCCGTAGCGTTCGAAAACCGTATACTGACCGGTGCGGTGATTAACGCATACTATATCGAACCGCGGCAATTTCTCGAGGACGCGAAAGACATTGTGCTCGAACACGTGCAAAAAGTTATGGAAAGATACTTTAACGTGAAAGTGAATACTGTGTTCAACGGTGAATTCGTGTCGGGTGATAAGAGCGCCAATAAGAGTATCAATACCAGAAACTATGAACTCTTTCGCACGTCCGATCTACACGGGTACGAGCGACGCGTCGTCGAGCCCACGCTTGCCTCGCTAGAAGAATTTCAAGAACGCGACAGCGGGTGGGCTTTGTCGCGAATCCTTGATTTAACTGTAAATATAAATAAATATAATCCAATGCGCGCGGGGTGCCATATTAAATTACCGCGAGAAATAATAATGAAGAGAGCGGTGATAAACGTGCAATCCAAAGACAATGCGTGTTTCGCGTGGGCGGTGGTCGCTGCTTTGTATCCAGCTGAAGATCATGTTTATCGGGAATCTTCGTACCCGCATTACACAACAGTGCTGAATCTCCAGGACATTGAGTTGCCGGTGACTGTTAATCAAATTAAAAAGTTTGAACTTCATAACGACATTTCGATAAATGTATACTGCATCGAGAAAGAGAATAACGTTGTCCCAATACGTCTGAGCGAACAAAAGAAGGACAGACATGTCAACTTGCTGTACGTGCAAGATTCGCAAGACGTCGGACATTTTGCGTGGATCAAGAATTTATCCCGGCTCGTGAGCTCGCAACTGAGCAAACGTAATGGCCAAAAATATATCTGCGATCGGTACGTATATTTAATAAAAATGCAATATATAAAATATACGAAAGAAAAATTAATTATTTCTTTTTTTTAAAGATGTTTACACTATTTTGGATCGGACGACAAGTTGCAATCGCACACTGTAGACTGCCGAGAAATGAACGAGTGCGCCATCCGATTACCGGGCGATAAAGACAAATGGCTCAGCTTCAACAACTACAACAGAAAGGAGCGGCTTCCATTCGTCGTATACGCCGACTTGGAGTGCGTGCTGAGGAAGACCGACGGTGATCCGATGACGTCTACGTACACGTTTCAACATCTTCAAGTATTTAGCGTAGCTTATTATGTACATTGTTCGTACGACGAATCGTTATCCGCATATCATTCTCGCCGCAGTACGGACTGCGTTTCGTGGTTCGTGGAAAAATTAAAAAATTTAGCGCAACGCGTAAAGACTATTTTAACCACGAATGCCCCATGGTAAATTTAACGCGAGTTGTGCGGGAAAAGTTTCACAGCGCGACACACTGTCACATTTGCGAAAAACCGTTCGAGCAAGACGATACACGCGTACGCGATCATTGCCATCTTACCGGGCGGTACCGAGGTCCCGCGCATTCAAACTGCAATTTAAATTATAAAGATTCTTTTTGCATTCCAATAGTTTTTCACAATTTATCCGGTTACGATTCACATTTTATCATCGAGGAAATAGCTACCGCGTTCGAAGGCTCGATCAACGTACTACCGATAACGAAAGAAAAGTATATTTCATTCACGAAACACGTTAAAGATACCGCCGAAAGATCAGATTGGCGAAGCGATATAAAGTTACGGTTCATCGATTCGTACAAATTTCTCAGTACTAGTCTCGAAAAATTGGCATCGTTTCTAAATAATAACTCCATAAACTCCAAATTTTAAAATCGAAATTTTAAGATTTATCGACCGAAGAGTTCAATTTATTGACGCGAAAAGGTGTCTTTCCATACGAATACATCGACTGTGTCGATAGGTTGCACGATACGTGTTTACCACCGCGCGAATCATTTTACAGTTCCTTGACCGGTGACACCGTATCCGAGAGCGATTACGCGCACGCCGAAAACGTCTGGAGGCGGTTCTCCGTTCGAACGCTGGGCGAATACAGCGACTTGTATTTAAAAACGGATGTCTTGTTATTGGCCGACATTTTTGAAAATTTTCGCGACAAATGTATCGAGAGTTATGGGCTCGACCCCGCGTATTATTATACTCTTCCCCGATACACGTGGGACGCCATGCTAAAACATACGAATATTACGTTTGAATTACTTACTCATATCGATATGATTATGTTTATCGAACGGGGAATACGCGGTGGCCTGAGCCAATGTTCCGGCAGATACGCGCAAGCCAATAACAAGTACACGCCGTCTTACGATCCATCGAAACCATCGTCGTACATGATGTATTTCGATGTAAACAACTTGTACGGTTGGGCGGTGTCAACCGTTGCCCTATGCCGAATTTCGATGGGTCGACGACATCTCTGACTTTGACGTTAGCGCGATCGCTTCGGATTCACCCATAGGTTATATTCTCGAGGTCGATCTCGAGTATCCGCAACATCTTCACGACGCGCACGCTGACCTACCGTTCTGTCCGACGCGCGATAAGCCGCCCGGCAAGCGGCAGGACAAGCTCCTCGCGACATTATACGATAAGAAGCGTTACGTCATACACTATCGCAACCTGCAACAATGCACGCGTCACGGCCTTCGCGTTGCAAAGATACATCGCGTATTGCAATTCGCTCAATCCGCATGGCTCCGCGATTACATCGAACTCAACACCCGGTTTAGAACGCGCGCGACAAACAATTTCGAGAAAAATTTATACAAGTTAATGAACAACGCGGTATTCGGTAAAACTATGGAAAACGTGCGCAATCACGTCGATGTAAAATTATTAACAAAGTGGGACGGACGATACGGCGCGGAGGCGATGATCGCGAAACCAAATTTTCACAGCAGGAGCGTCTTTTCGGAAAATTTGGTCGCTGTCGAATTGCGCAAACTCGAGGTAAAATTTAATAAACCGATCTACGTCGGTATGTGCATCCTAGACATTTCTAAAACGTGTTTGTACGAATTTCATCACGAATACATAGTACCGTTATATCGAGAGAAATGTAAAATAATGTACACCGATACAGACAGCTTGATTTATCACATCGAGTACGAGGATGTGTACGAGAATATGAAACGCGATATCGCTAGATTCGACACGAGCGATTATCCGGCTAACAACGCGTACGGTATACCGCTCGAGAACAAGAAAGTGCCAGGCTTGATGAAGGACGAGAATAACAGTGCGATCATGACTGAATTTGTCGGGCTTAGAGCAAAAATGTACGCGTTGCGAGTAGATAGTAAAAAGGATACAAAAAAGGTTAAAGGCGTCAAGAGTAACGTCGTAGCGAGAACGATAACGTTCGACGATTACACGCGGTGCCTGCGCAATGAAATTAAAATGATTCGACAGCAGTCCTGCATAAGGTCAAAATTGCACGAAGTGTACACAATCAGCGAGACAAAAATCGCCCTGAGTCCGTACGACGACAAGCGATATATCGTATCTGATTCGACCGACACGCTACCGTGGGGACATTACCGGATACCCTTATAATGTAATGTAATGTAATGTAATGTATGTATGTATATATGTATGTATGCATGTATGTATGAGGAAAACAAAAGAAATATATTTCTATCTTTCTTTTTTCTTTTTATATTTCATATTTTATATGCTGTATACATCTTACACATATTATATTTTTATATATTTTTACATATTTCAGATACTTTATATGTATTTCATATTTTTCATATGTTAAAAATAAAATACAGTTTGTACGAATTAAACCACATTGTCCTTGTGTATCCAAGAGTTGTGCGATCCATCGAATCCCAACCATTTCACGTAAACCTCGTCACTCTTTCTGCGCAGAACTTTCTCCACGAGATACACGTCCGGGTAAGTCGCGCGACGCAACTCGTACTCGTAGAACGCCCCAGCGACAGATTTTTTGCGATAGTCCTCGAGTAAATAGGTTATGGGATTAGTACGCTGCACTTTAACGATCTTAAACACCTCGGTGGTCCAATTTGGCGTGTAACCCTTCTCGAAGATCGTCTTGCACTTGCTAACGCGTACCGAGTCACCTACTTTGAACTTTGCCGGACCCGCGATTTTTATCGCGCTGTACACCGTAGCCAAGAGTCTTTCGGCGATCGTGGGGGTAACGTCGACGGGTCGCATACCGATCGTTCGATGCTTGCGCGTGTTGTAATCCGACACGAGTCGTGGCAACGCGTCGACCCACTTGTAAGTTCCGTTGAGCGTAAACATCTTCCACATGTCGTTTTTTAACGTGCGATTGAATCGTTCGACGACCGATGCCTTCAACACCGAATACGTGGAATAATGATTGATGCCGTGTTTTTTCACGAGACGTTGCACGTCGGCGTTGTAAAATTCCTTCCCCATATCGGTTTGCATATTTTTCGGGTGCCTCTTGCTATCTCGAATTATCTCTGCGATAGCATCAGCCGTCTCGCTTCCGCCTTTACTCTTGAGCGGTACGGCCCACGCGTACTTGCTCAACACATCGATGACGGTGAGTATGTAGTGGTAACCTCTGTTGAAACGAGAGTACGGATGCATCTCAACGATGTCAGCTTGCCACAGGTCGTCGTAACCCCGCACTACGACGCGTCTTCGGGGAAAATTTCTTCTCGCCGGAGCATGCAGTTCCTCGACGAATCGTAGCTTCTCGATATTTTTACGTTTGTCGGATTTTAACGATGTCATGTTTTTAGCTGTGCGGCTGGTCGGCGCGTAATAATATGTGCAAAGGAATTACATTATAATTTATATCTCTAATTTTTTAACCATTCAATAACCGTTTATTCCCGTTCATCGTCTTTCAATAATGGTTCTTTGTCATCCGTCATTCGTCGCCGTTCGATAGCCGTTCGTAGCCGTTCCTGACCCGTTCGGTAGCCGTTCCTGATTTGTTCGCAGCCGTTCCTGAGCCGTTCCTGAGCCTTTAGATAACCGTCCGACAACCGTTCCTGAACCGTTCGGCTGTCCTTCAACCGTTCGTAGCCGTTCGTGAACCATCCTTTGCTGTCCGTGAACCTTTTGTTGTCGCCCATTGTCGTTCGTTGGCGTTTCGTTAACGTTTCGTTAACGTTTCGTCGTCGTTTAGTCGTCGTTTCGTCGTCGTTCGTTGACGTTTCGTTAACGTTTCGTCGTCGTTTTGTTGTCGTTCGTTGACGTTTCGTTAACGTTTCGTCGTCGTTTCGTCGTTGTTCGTTGACGTTTTGTTAGCGTTTCGTTAGCGTTCGTTACTCGTTTCTAATCTAGCGATATTCGCACGCCGAAGCTCGTTTACCACAGTCTGTAACGCTCGCACGTCTTTCTCTAACGCGGCAAGCTTCTCGTCTGACTCTTTCAGTTGATTTCTCATCGTTTTAACGCACCGATCCAGGTACAGTTTGTTGACGGCGTCGGTATCTGCCTCAGGTTGCGCTACACGGCGAATCTTGCGCGACCTCGCGTCAAAGTCCGTAACGGTGCGACACAGAGCGTTATCGCGCACGAAATTTCTCATTAATCCGCTCCATCGACGGTACGAAATGGCGTTCGTCACGTCTTTGCTCTGCTCGGATATCCCAAATTTGTTGATATGCATCATCGATGTGAGCGACATCGGTCGATCGATTGATTAGTTTTGTCGAGACACAGTTTAATTTATAATAATGTCGGCTTTGCGAAGTTCCTCGATGATCGACAGAATCTCGTTGTCGTCGCCGTTGTGGCCTACTTGGTGCGAAGCGTCGAGCAATCGTAAACGATCCACCAGCTCGTTGGGATCGTCCCAGTGCACGTAGTCGATCTTGTTGTCGGTTAGCGTCATTTCGCGAGGCACGAATAATCCCTTTCCAGATTTTTTTCCCTTGGGTTTGATCGGTATCAGCTTTGCGATTATTTCCTTGTACTTGTATCCCCTGTTACTCAGTAATCGACCGTGCGCATCGTGATTGCGTTTATGCGCGCTCGTCGTCAACAGCATATTCTTGTACGTTTGCTTATCATCCTCCGTATAGATGACGTCATCGGGGGCTTTCTTGAAGATCAACTCGTAAAGACCAGGTGTGCCAGCGTATCGTACGCCGTCGATAATTATGTTATCCGCGTTGTCCACGTCAAAATGTTTATTACCGAACATCATTCCATCGTTGTCGAGATAAACACCGTACACGGTGTCAATACCACTCTCTCGATCGCCGCTCAGAACAGGCCAGATATACCTTCGACCCAGTGGACCTAACTGATCTCGCAACGTTTCTCGACCCTTCAGCGTTTGCAACTGATTTCGGATGGATGTCACGAGCGAGTCGTCCGTGGTTTCGAAAACATCCTCGTTCGCGAGTAATTCGGACATCGTAGGTTGTACGGTTTTCATTGACGCTGATGGTGTAGAGGTTATCGGCGGTACATCCGGTGCAGCGTCCGATCGTTTCGATTTATGCGGTGTCGGTGAGCGATCCGACCTGACATTGGATCGTTTTCTCTTTTGCGGTGTCGCATCATCCTTCTCGCGCTTCGGGATGGATAACGCTTCGATCCCCGCATCGATGTTACTCTCGGGCTCGTTCTTCACCGCAATCGAGCTAGAGTTGTCGACGATCTTTTGTAGCGGCTCGATGAGAGGTCTAAAGCGCCTGTCCAACACGATATCCTCCTCGATCTTACCGGTCTTCAAAGCGCAATGTTTCTTGCGAATCGATTCGCTAGTTTTCACAATTACCCTCGCAATCTTCTCGCGCTCGCGAATATCCTTGCTCTTGTCGATCGCAGCCATTGCGGAAAAGCAAAAATGTCGATCTCTCTCCCTTACGTTTCACCCCCGACGAAGTATCGGCAACGACTAATCGTTTTGCGGTATCGCGAACACGTTAAATCCTTTTCTGTATCGACCATCGTTGAGCGAGCTGTCCTTGTCTATCACTACGAATCCGTACTTGCACTGCCAACAATCGCGACACAACGCGCAAAATTCATCGTACGACATGTCGGTATTCACGTGATCGTTGTACACGTGTTTCAGGTTGGTACCATCCTGTTTGAACAGGATCAGCAGGTTCGCGTTATCGCGTATCAGATGTTTAGGTATTCTCGTGTACGTCTGACAGAGATAAAAGCAGTCGACGCTCGAGTGCCGACCCATTGAAAAGTACTCTCTCACCGCATCTTGCTTATCGCATGCCACGTCATCGAACACGAAGATCGAGTTTGGACGCTCCTCGCTCGGCGGAATGACGTCACTGTTGTTGGAGAAAGTGAAGTAGCCGATTTCGATCGATGTCAGCAAATTCTGCAGATATCGATATTTCGGCTGTTGCAACGACTTTGAGTACACGTACACGTTTTCGAAACGTACGCCGTGCGGACTTTCCAGCAGGCTTATCAGAACGTTGGTTTTACCGCAATTCGAGGGGCCACAAACGATCGCGCGTATAGTAGTAGGTAGCATCGTACCAGGCTTGCGCATTTCCGCGTTGTTCCCCATCGATCATAATCTGTCGTCGCAATTCGTTACGCGTATCGCCAAAGGTTGTCGCACGAATCTCATTTTTCACACCGTCGACTGAGGAATGCTGGATCGAACGCCTATTTATAGGTGCGCGGAACCGCGAATCGCTCAGTAACAAAAATGTTCGTCCTGCTGTCGAGACCTTCCGATATTTGTGATTTGAGCGCCGAACAGTTACAATTTGTGCCGAAAGTCGTTCTGCTGCGAATGTGCGGCGATCACGTCCACTACCTGTGGAACAAGCTTCCGGAACATATAAAGGCGGATTTAGAGATTCAACAATATCGTCGCTGTTACGAACATTACAATCAACCGTGGCAGCGAACGCACATCGACGGTCCAGCACCGTTGATAAAAGATTGCGGCGAATGTCAACGAAAATAGGTAGAGGCCTATTAAATCGCGCGATAAACGCCCTTCTTTTCGAGTTACATATCCCCGGCTATCAGTTTTGCGGCCCGGGCACGCGGCTACAGAAGCGATTAGCCAGAGGCGATCGGGGTATAAATCCATTGGATGCGGCCTGCCGCGAGCACGATACAGCGTATTCCCGGAACACCGATCTCACCGAGAGACACGCGGCTGACAGGATACTCGCCGAGAAAGCGCGAACTCGCATCGTCGCGAAAGATTCGACTCTCGGTGAGAGAGCCGCAGCCACAGCTGTTTGGGCAGCGATGAAAGCCAAGACAAAGATCGGCATGGGTATGAAGACGAAGACGAAGACGAAGACGAAGACGAAGATGAGGACTACGCGGAAAAGACCAACGAAAAAACGGATACTTCCGACAGCGAAACGAGGCGGTGTATTGCCGATTCTACCGATGTTGGGCGCGCTCGGATCCTTGATCGGTGGAGCGACTGGTGTGGCCAAGGCGGTGAACGACAGCAAAGCCGCACGGCGTCAGCTTGAGGAGCTGCAACGTCACGATCGCGCGATGGAAGGTCGCGGACTTTATCTCGCTCCGTACAAATACGGACAGGGACTGTATCTCGGCCCGTACAAACGTGGACAAGGAGTGGCAACGAAGAAAAAAAACGTCGAAAAGACGTTAAAAATGCCCACGGGTGTGACAACGAACATACAATTAGAACAATTGGCGAAACGTATGCGTATACCGTACTTTAGAGGGGTTTTCATGCGTGATTCGTTACCGATCGGTGGTATATATCGAAACGAGAGCGGCATCGTGAATTTGGATAGTACCAAAGGACCAGGTACTCATTGGATAGCGTTCGCAAAGAGGGGAAATCGCGCTATATATTTCGACGGTTTTGGTAATCTTCGACCGCCGAATGGATTGGTGCGATATTTCGGACGGAACGTGACGAAGATTGAGTACAATCGCACGTCCTTTCAAACTTACGATCAAAGCATCTGCGGACAATTGTGTCTGCGGTTTCTCCAAACGGTTGACGACGATCGGTGTGAATTTAAAGCCTGACGATGCGCCATAAGACTCAGTATTCGTTAAACATTTTTGCCGACATGTCTATGATATTCACGCTAACCGGGAAGAGTAGCGTCCTCGTGGCGCACTACCATCCAGCCATAGATTTGAGCGACGGTGATTACGAGCTCGGTCTAACGAATTTTGAGACTTATCATACGATGTCGAACGTGAATTCCTCGAATAATGAATTTTATTTCGATGAGGATGACACGGAAATTACGATTCCCGAGGGATCGTACGAGATACACGCAATACACGAGTTTTTGAAACGTACAATTTCACGGAAACGTCCGCGACGCGTAGTTCGTTCCGGCAATCGTGTCGACAAACGCGGTGATATCACGGTGATATCGCGAGAGGAGACCGTTCGAGCGAACGGTGACGAAGACGAGGCTGTAGAATACCCGATAGTGCTCCGTGCTAATTACAATACGATGAATAGCGAGATCAAGTGCGCTTTCAGAGTAAACTTTAACAAACCCAACAACATTGGATCGTTGCTGGGATTCTCGTCGAAGCGTATATTGCAGCCGGGACAATGGCACCAATCGGACATACCGATTAATATCATCAACGTAAACATTATCCGCATGAATTTTCACCGAGCGTGCCGCCAGGATATAAGATATCGGAAACACCGGCGCAGATCATTTACCTGCCGATCATCGCGCGGAGCATTACGGATCTAACGATACGCATCGCGGATCAAGACGGACGATTGCTCGATTTTCGAGGAGAAGAGATCACCATCAGATTGCACGTACGACGGCGACAAAATTAGCGTGCAATACATGAGATGCTCGTGTTGAGTGGAGCGAAAGACGCGAGAGATAACGCGAGGCCAGCGACAACAACGTCAACATTCGCTAATATCCAATCATCCGGTTGCACCAAGAAAAAGAAACTCAACGCGTCAAACGTTGAATTTTTACAATCTTTGGGATTCGCGGTGCGAAATATCTGAGAAAACATGACCGATATCCTTAACATCGAAGGCGAGCCGGTCTTTGACGATCGTATCGTCAAGATCGAGACTCACACGTACAACCCGTACGCCAACACGACGTTTGAGTATAGCGACGAGATACGAATACCTATACAACAACAGGATCTATATACCTTGTCGTATGAGAGTTTTCTATACATCGAGGGAAAATTAAAAATAAACAAACCAGCTGAAGGGTTTGATGTGGCACTGGGAAATAATTGCACCGCGTTTATGTTCGATGAGATTCGATACGAACTGGACGGTGTGGAGATTGATCGTAGCAGAAATGTGGGAATAACTAGCACACTCAAGAACTATGTAACGATATCATCCGATAAAACCGTGATTATGAGGAACGCCGGCTGGAATGCGCAGACTAACGCGAATGGATACTTCAATTTTTGCGTACCGCTCTACATGTTATTGGGATTTTGCGAGGATTACATACGCGTGGTGATTAACGCTCGTCACGAGTTGATCTTAATACGATCGCGCAACGACAACAATTGTCTGCTTGGAAATTTGGCGCTGAAGCCTGCGATCGACATATTCAAGATACAATGGCGAATGCCACACGTGGTATTGAACGAGATCAATAAGCTGTCGATGCTGCGCGCCTTGGAAAGCGGACGATACCTCAGCAACGGCAAACGACAGTGCCGCTGCCACGGAAGAGATGGATGCTTGGTTCGTGCCTCCTCCCGCCTTAAATCCCCCCTCGCTTCATTCTGCGGTGTACATCTGCGCCAGCGTAAGTGCTGGTAATCCGTCCACTAGATCCACCATGTGGTGACGGTGGAAGATCGTATTATTAATTGGGAGCAGAAGAGGGGGCTGCTTAGGCGTAGTGGTTTAGGATGGACTACTCGAGGAGGCTTCCATTCATACTGGTGATGAGTCAAGACTCATCGCTGAGCGGCTACGGGGGCCAATTTTCAATCGTTTAATATGATTGGACCGCTCTGGAGACGTGCTGGGATGTCGTCTCTCCGTGGCAATCGGTACTGCATCCATTGAGCGAGATTCCAACATCGCTCTGCAGTCGTATGTACTGTGTTAGAGTGGCGCAAGGTGCGAGGTCTGAATAGCTCAGTGGTAAGAGCAGTTGCCCGGAAAGCGAAAGACTCGGGTTCGATTCCCGATTCAGCCACTTGTACCTCGCATATTTTTTCAGACCCGCAAATGTTGTTTTCTAACAATTATTTGTCGGGCTGAGGAAGTGTGTAAACGCCCTACACAGACACGACAATGCCGCTGCCACGGAAGAGATGGATGCTTGGTTCATGCCTCCTCCCGCCTTAAATCCCCCCCCCTCGCTTCACTCCTGGGTTTTCGCTCGTGGGATCTGTACGAATTTCCGCTATTGCAGCGTACAACCAAGCATTCGTGGCCCATTAAAACCGCGACTCAGCTGGAGAAGCCGCGATACGTTGTGTTCGTTCTGCAGACAGGCCGGAAGAATGTCATGTCCGAGGATACGAGTCGATTCGACGATTGCAAATTGACCAACGTGGAACTCTATCTGAACTCGGAATGTTATCCGTACGACGATATGAATCTGGATTTCGATAAAAACAGATGGTCGATTCTGTACGACACGTACCAGCGTTTCTGCAAAAACTATTACGGATACGAGTATCTCGAGCCAAGTCTCACAGTCACGCAGTTTCTACTTAACGGTCCGTTTGTGATCATCGATTGCTCTCGACAAAACGAATCGGTCAAGAGCGCAACCGTGGATGTGCGATTGGAATTCGAGTGTAAGGAGAACGTGCCGCCGAATACCACTGCGTACTGTCTCATCATACACGATCGCGTGATTCAGTACAACCCGTTGACCAACGTTGTGCAAACATCATACTTTTGAAAAATCACCTAAGTGTGTGGGATGAGATGATATAAAACCAATAATGCATCAGGATCAATCGCAGTCTTCTTCTTTTTCTCGACGTGCTGATATAAAAAGAAAAACGTTATGTCCGTATCAACGTTCGTAGACCTACAAGGATTCTTCGTCGGGATGAAATTTGTCGTAAAGGAGGTGGCAGTGCTGAGAAAGGGGGCCGTTCTGGCGCATTACATTTTTACATACCCCCTACCATGGAATCTCCTCACAAAATCCGACAAATCATGTGCTTCCTGGCTGATCGCGAATCACCATGGATTACGATGGGAAGACGGAAACGTGCCGTACAGCATGGCTAAACGCTTGATTACATCGGCCGTGCTTGGTACGGAAGACGATGACGACACGTCGACTCTCGTGTATGTCAAGGGATGCCAGAAACGAGAATGGCTGGTGGATTTGCTTGAGAATCTTGCGAGAGAAAATTTAATCATCGAGACTTTGGATGCTGATTACGAAGATATTGAATCTTTAAATAATCTAGATGTTACTAATACTATACGATGCGGAAAACATGTTAAGAATTGCGCATTGCAGAATGTATTAAAAATATATAGCTGGTGGTCGCAACGCCAAAAAAATGCAATATTTTTATAAATAAAATGTGTAAACGTATTTAATGTTTTTTATTTCTTATTCTCCCCACTCCTTTTCTCGCGAGTCGTTTCTAAGAATTCTTTTTAACGTTGACCGTTTCCCCTTCTCCTAAATTTTCAGAGCAATAATTTCCCATCGCATCATACGTTGACCGTTTCCCCTTCTCCTAAATTTTCAGAGCAATAATCTCCCATCGCATCATACGTTGACTGTTTCCCCTTTTCCTAAATTTTCAGAGCATTGATCTCCCACCACATCATACTTTTGAAAAATAAGCGTCACGTATATTCGATTAATTTTTATACGATCAGTGTCGTGTCAACTGCTAATACCAACGGTCCACTTCTCATAACCGAGAGACAAAATGTACTCCGCTGAAGGAAGCACCAGCAACGGTTGCAAACGCGTGAATTACTACGTTCCACGAGACGAAATTAAGTCGTGCAAGAAACCACGAGATGAAATTAAGCCGTACAAGAAACCACTTGATTTGTAAGTATCACAAATGTTTCATACATATATATATATATATATATATTTTTCATATATGTTTTTTCCATGCTATTTTATATTTTTTAATCAAATAAAATCAGAGTAAAATGGCGAAAGAGCCACGCGCAGTTTTTAGGGCGCAAAGATATATAATTTAAACCACAAATAAATTAAAAAATTAAAATTTCTTTAATTACATGGTTCGCGAAAGGCGGACGTTTCGGCCCTTTTTTTTGGCCATCTTCATGGCCATTTTTTTTGTATCGTTGTTTACCGCTATTGGTAACATGTGTTTTTAACATCTCACCTTTTTCGCCGAACAATACTTCTCATTACTCTGTGGTTAGTTAGTGAGTCTGTTTAAGATTGTGCGTTGCTGAAGAATTTGTACTGTCGACTTGTGCGTTGCGTCTCTTTTATACACAATTATTAGCGTATCACCATGTTAGTGGATTCATGCTTAAAGAATCGAGGTTTCTGCCCCGAAATACCATGGACTACATGGAGAATGGTTTTTGCCTTTTGGAGCGACATGAGGGATTACGCCTTCTACCGTTGGTTACTATGTAACTCTGCGCTCTAATTGTTTAAGACTCTTTCTGTATACCGTTTTATATTGTTTAATTTAGTATTATTTGCGCTGAAGATGGCCAAAAAAAAGGGCCGAAACGTCCGCCTTTCGCGAACCATGTAATTAAAGAAATTTTAATTTTTTAATTTATTTGTGGTTTAAATTATATATCTTTGCGCCCTAAAAACTGCGCGTGGCTCTTTCGCCATTTTACTCTGATTTTATTTGATTTTAATCTTTTAAGAGCCTTACTTTTATTTGTTTTTATATTTTTTGTATTTTTCAGATGCGATAAACCTCGTTGTATACCACGTATTTTGGTACGCAGATTTGCTTTGACGCGTACTGCTTATAAATACTTGGATATTGGAATCAGCGTTGGAATAACATCTTACGTGGAATTGCATCTCGGCGATAACCGAGGCAATCAAATCGTATTATCTATCGACACATGGGAATCGCTAATGCTGAAACGAGCGGACGTTGAACGACTTGTGCAAACGCCCGATCATACACCAATATGGATTAACGATTTAACAATTGAGATTGTTAAAATAAGTGATGCGAGTGTTGTCAAACTTACGTTGCGCGATTCTTGTTTGTACATGAAACCGTCAACTATATTTTTCTTATTCGAACTCGAACACTGTGTTAATCACGAATATTTGAAGCTGTGCGAGAATTTAGAAGCCGTAAATGAGAGTTTCGATCAACTTGTTCGGAGTTTGCAAAGTAATATGTTTGGCGCCGAGAGAGATTCTGCGGTCAAAATCTTGCGCGAAGTCTATGATAAAACATCTATCATAGATTGCGAACTATTAGCTTATGCTGTGGATGAACTTTTGTCTGAAACCTTGAGACGAGGTGATGTATGGTAATATAAATAAATGTGTTAAAAAATGAAAAAAAAATGAACAAAATGATTATTTCGCTACCCTTCCTCGCATATAAGATAGATATGTAACTGCGGCGCGACCGGGTGGGAGAAGGATAGCGCGAGGCGTTCGCGAGTAGGAAAAGGATAGCATTCTATGGGTGTGGGAGAAGGATAGCGCGAGGCGTTCGCGAGTAGGAAAAGGATAGCATTCTATGGGTGTGGGAGAAGGATAGCGCGAGGCGTTCGCGAGTAGGAAAAGGATAGCATTCTATGGGCGTGCGAGAAGGATAGCGCGAGAAAGATAGCGCGAGGCATGCGCGTGGATGATAATGCGAGATACGGTGTTCGTAAGGCGGTGCGAGAGAGAGAGATAGCGCGAGGCAGGATAGAGGTATGCAAGGGATAGCGCGTGGGTGCTTGCGAGTAGAAAAAGGATAGCTGAAGGGAATATGGTGGAGACGCAGAAATAATTGACACTCTTTTAATAATAAAAAATATTTATTTAAAAATTATATGTATCATATAAAAGTGCGTGCGTGCGTGGGGTGGGGGTGCGTGGGCGTGCGTGGGGGGGGGGGGGGGGGGGGGGGGGGGGGGGGGGGGGGGGGGGGGGGGGGGGGGGGGGGGGGGGGGGGGGGGGGGGGGGGGGGGGTGCGTGCGTGCGTGCGTGCGTGCGTGCGTGCGTGCGTGCGTGCGTGCGGCGTGCGTGCGTGCGTGCGTGCGTGCGTGCGTGCGTGCGGCGTGGCGTGCGTGCGTGGGCGTGCGTGCGTGGGGGCGTGGGCGTGCGTGGGGGGGGGGGGGGGGGGGGGGGGGGGGGGGGGGGGGGGGGGGGGGGGGGGGGGGGGGGGGGGGGGGGGGGGGGGGGGGGGGGGGGGGGGGGGGGGGGGGCGTGGTGGGGGGGGGGTGCGTGCGTGCGTGCGTGGCGTGCGTGCGTGCGTGCGTGCGTGCGTGCGTGCGTGCGTGCGGCGTGCGTGCGTGCGTGCGTGCGTGCGTGCGTGCGTGCGTGGCGTGCGTGCGTGCGTGCGTGCGTGGCGTGCGTGCGTGCGTGCGTGCGTGCGTGGGGGGGGGGGGGGGGGGGGGGGCGTGCGTGCGTGCGTGCGTGCGGGTGCGTGCGTGCGTGCGTGCGTGCGTGCGTGCGTGCGTGCGTGCGTGCGTGCGTGGCGTGCGTGCGGCGTGCGTGCGTGCGTGCGTGCGTGGCGTGCGTGCGTGCGTGCGTGCGTGCGTGCGTGCGTGCGTGGCGTGCGTGCGTGCGTGCGTGCGTGCGGTGCGTGCGTGCGTGCGTGCGGCGTGCGTGCGTGCGGTGCGTGCGTGCGGGTGCGTGCGTGCGGGTGCGTGCGTGCGTGCGTGCGTGCGTGCGTGCGTGCGTGCGTGCGTGCGTGCGTGCGTGCGTGCGTGCGTGCGTGCGTGCGTGCGTGCGTGCGTGCGTGCGTGCGTGCGTGCGTGCGTGCGTGCGTGCGTGCGTGCGTGCGTGCGTGCGTGCGTGCGTGCGTGCGTGCGTGCGTGCGTGCGTGCGTGCGTGCGTGCGTGCGTGCGTGCGTGCGTGCGTGCGTGCGTGCGTGCGTGCGTGCGTGCGTGCGTGCGTGCGTGCGTGCGTGCGTGCGTGCGTGCGTGCGTGCGTGCGTGCGTGCGTGCGTGCGTGCGTGCGTGCGTGCGTGCGTGCGTGCGTGCGTGCGTGCGTGCGTGCGTGCGTGCGTGCGTGCGTGCGTGCGTGCGTGCGTGCGTGCGTGCGTGCGTGCGTGCGTGCGTGCGTGCGTGCGTGCGTGCGTGCGTGCGTGCGTGCGTGCGTGCGTGCGTGCGTGCGTGCGTGCGTGCGTGCGTGCGTGCGTGCGTGCGTGCGTGCGTGCGTGCGTGCGTGCGTGCGTGCGTGCGTGCGTGCGGTGCGTGCGTGCGTGCGTGGGCGTGCGTGCGTGCGTGCGTGCGTGCGTGCGTGCGTGCGGTGCGTGCGTGCGTGCGTGCGTGCGTGCGTGCGTGCGTGCGTGCGTGCGTGCGTGCGTGCGTGCGTGCGTGCGTGCGGTGCGTGCGTGCGTGCGTGGCGTGCGTGCGTGCGTGCGTGCGTGCGTGCGTGCGTGCGTGCGTGCGTGCGTGCGGTGCGTGCGTGCGTGCGTGCGTGCGTGCGTGCGTGCGTGCGTGCGTGCGTGGGGGGGGGGGGGGGGGGGGGGGGGGGGGGGGCGTGCGTGCGTGCGTGCGTGCGTGCGTGCGTGCGTGCGTGCGTGCGTGCGTGCGTGCGTGGCGTGCGTGCGTGCGTGCGTGCGTGCGTGCGTGCGTGGCGTGCGTGGCGTGCGTGCGTGCGTGCGTGCGTGCGTGCGTGCGGGTGCGTGGGCGTGCGTGCGTGGCGTGCGGTGCGTGCGTGCGTGGCGTGCGTGCGTGCGTGGCGTGCGTGGCGTGCGTGCGTGCGTGCGTGCGTGCGTGCGTGCGTGCGTGCGTGCGTTTAAAAATACTAAAATAAAATATAATAAAAATATTTGCTGCAGGCTCCTTCTGAAACAGAAAAATACACGTCTTGTTAGTATATTAATTTAATTTTTATAAATCTAATATAAATTTTAAAAAGAGGATACTTAGAATTAATTTTTCGTCCTCTAGCTTATTTTTCACACTTTTCATGATAATGTTTTTTTACTGTGTGCAAATTGGGCACATATTGCATGGAAAAATTTAATACAATGGAGTCCTGCAATTGGAGCAGGACGGGCCACTTATCGCGTCGTATAATTCAATCACATGCTTCCGAACCGCATACATGTACCCGAAATCAGTGTCTGCTATAGCGATCATACATGTAGTACATAAATCTAAAGCACCACCCGTGGAATAATAAAAATATATGGTGCAAAATTTTGTACGTCCGTTTAGTGCAATAATTTGCAAATGAGGCACTATCTTGTCAACACTTTCTTCAAGGTCTTCACTTTGATCACTAATGTAATTACTGTCATCCGACAATGCGCGATCTTCGTCGGACGATTCACCTGATACTGCCTCGAAATTATTCTCTATTTCCATTTGATCTTCGTCGGACGACTCATCTAATACTGTCTCGAAATTATTATCTATTTCCATTTTTTTTTGTGCAGACCGCAAGCTTTCAAATCGCATACTGAGTTTTTGACACCCTTCGTTCTTCATTATATATTTTTCATCTATCGCGTTATGGTACCGCGATGGTTCTATTTTGTTTATAATAAATTCGAGCGGCAGGACATCGGCGCTCGCCTTATCATCTAATTCTAATGTTACGCGCAATAGTGCGCGAGCGGCTCCTTCTGGGAAAAAATGAAGAGACTACCGCGATGGTTCTATTTTGTTTATAATAAATTATAGCAGCCGGACATCGGCGCTAGCCTTATCATCTTTCTACGAAATTCAATAATGCCGCACGTGCAATAGTGCAGTGTGAGACGATATTTGTTTATAATGTTTATAAATTCGAGCAGCCGGACATCGGCACAAGCCCTTTATAATACACCGCGCTGTTTATGCTCCCGCGATAAGCTCCCCCGCCCGCGTGACGTCATTCCCCCGCGCCACCAAAATCCCCCTCCGCCCGCGTGACGTCATGCCCCCTCGCCCGCGCGGGACCCCCGTCCCTCACCTCCCCTCAGAGGACCTGGCTTAGAACTCTCCTATTAACATTACTGGTAAACTAGTCGATAATGATTAAAAAAATATTTTTATCAAATGCTTCCTCAAGCAGAATTTTGTATTAATAATACTATTAATAAAAGTATTATACAAAGGAAATTCCTAGTAAATTATTATTTGGTATTATAAACGAAGTAATGTAAAAGATGAAATAACTAGTTATTTAACAGACAAATGTGTTTATAAAGATTTAGAATTAATCAGATCTAAAGGAGCAGAAAAAATACTTCTAAGTCAGCAATAAAATGAAGTTCAAGTTAATAAAAAAAGAAAAAAGGCGTATAAATATTGTGAAGGAGATTTTGTTATGATTTCGATTGTATTCCTGGAATCTCTAAAAAATTGATTTCAAAATTTAAAGGACCATATGTTATTACAAAAGAACTCCGAAATAATAGATATATTATATGATGTAGAGGGTTTTCAACGTATAAATAAGTCATATAAAGGAATATGGGAAGCTGCTAATTTAATTTTGGCGCGATATAGAAAATTAATTATCTATAATAGAAATATTTGTTTGTTAAGATATTCTTTTAAGTTATTATAATATTAATCTTGTTCGTAATTAGTTAAATATTTTATTTAAGTTTTGAATATTGATTTAACTTCATAGTTCGAGGACGAACTGATAATCAGGAATGGCCGAAAACTGTAAGATACTCTTTTAATTATTAATGTATCACCTTTAAATTTTGCATAGCAACGCTTTTAAAAATAAACAAGAGTCGATAGATTCAGAATATAGAAAGTTTTGGTGTAAAACGTTTGTCCTGACATTAAAATATATTCTTTTCACAGTGTGTAATCTATTTTATGTGCGCTATTATTATATTACATATGTCTTTGTCTGCCTGCTTATTGCAATACGCGTGTATCAAACATAAATGTAATAGAGTAGAGTTTCATTTATTTCACAAAAAGACGATATCGCTCATTGTTATCTCGTGCAAGCGCATACATGACTTTGGGCAAATAAAGATAGATAGATGGTGAAGACAAAACTGCTCATAGCTTAGATCGGCTATGTACATTTTAATATATAGATATTCAATGAAAGATTGAAAATGAAAAGCCGGTATCTAATGATTTTTAATCCATCATTAAAACCAAAAAAAAAGCTATCAAATTAATTGTTATATGAAAAATTACTCACTTCAGATACTGGATGAATGAAAATAATTCCTTGAATTCTGAAATATTCTTTATATATATCTCCTTATATAATATATAATATATATCTCCTCTTAATATATATCTCCTTATATAATATATAATATATATCTCCTCTTAATATATATCTCCTTGAAATACTCCAGAAAACTTCTGAAAACTCCTCGCAATAACTTGAAAAATTATTGAAGTAAGAAAAATACGTCCGTACGGATTCACGTTATCACAGAGAAGAAGGAAATGTAACACAGAGAATAACAAAATAGCTGCGCTAAGACGCTGGGAGGAGACTTTCCGTTATGGAAGATTCATACTGCGTGGACGCAGTGCGTTCACGCAGTGTGAATCCTTTATAAGGTAACCAGCATAGTTGACCAATCAGAATAAGATCCTATTCAACTGTGGCCAATTGGCAATGTGAGCTATTGGATCTCGTCCGGCCGCACTTGTGTCGGTTGCGCGCGCTAAAATAATAAAACTAGGCTTCTATTTAAACAGCAACTTAGACCGCTATTATTATGCTAAATTAATTTAAAATTAGAATGATAATTTAAAAATAATTATTACTATTCAATTAATTAGTATAATATATGTATATTAGTTTGGTTCATTTTAGGTTTCAATATATGCTCAGTACGCCGTACTGGTATGGTACAGTTCTTATTGTGATATGTACCGAACAGTACGCAGTACAGATATGATAATGGTACGCTGTATCATAGTATTATATATTCTTTTTGTATTGATACTGTACAGTTACGCCGTACGCCGCCATCTCGTGGTAGTACAGTAATAGTACGGTAGTAATATCTCGTGCGGGAATCGCACGCTTGGTTATCTGGGTACGTCAAGTGCACTGTGGCGTTACGGTAGCCGTACCGCGTACCAGTACGGCGTACTGGTAACGTACGCCTACGGTACGCACGTACCTGATAGTTACGGTACTGATACGTAGAGTACGACGTTCGCTCACTGTATTAGTACCGTGGAAGTATTTTGTTATCTGGGTTATATATAGATTTATTTTTTGCATAACTTGATACGTTATTCAGAAAGAGCACCGGCGATAATAGATAACATCGGTTTAAAACAAGGCAATCGCTAAAGAAACCGATGTCGTTCAAAGACTGCATTTTTTCCGTGCTTTGTATTGTTGAAATTATGGCATTAAAGTGTTAATAGTTGTTTATTTATGATTCTTAAAACATGATAGCGCGACGAAATTTTTTACATTATCGCCAATATCCCTCGTGCAATATAAATTGTTCTGCTTGATTTCGACTACCACCAAAGATATCGCTGTTAATAGAGAAAAATATTATTCTACATGATCTCCGCTACAAGGATTGACGTATTAAATTTTAAAATTAATGAAGTTACGATTATTAAAACGATACAACGGGCCAAAATCGCGTTGCCTTTGCCTGGGTCCTTGGCGTCAGATACATTCTTCGCTTACATCTCATCTACCATTGAAGATATCGATATTATTCGAGAAAGACACTATTATACATGATCTCCGCTACAAGGATTGACGCATTAGATTTTTAAAATTAATAAGCTGGCGATTATTAAAGCGATAAAGCGGGCCGAAATCGTGACGCCTTCGCCGAAATCGTCTGCGTCAGATACATTCTTCGCTTACATCTCGTCTACCGTTAAAGATATCGATACCATTCGAGAAAGACGTTATTCTACATGATCTACGCTACAAGGATTGACGCATTAAATTTTTAAAATTAATAACCTGACGATTATTAAAGCGATATAGCGGGCCGAAATCTCGACGTTATATAGGGCTGCTCCGCCTTTAATGAACACATCTTAGAAAAAGATACAATTCGTAAAATATTAATTGCGCAATTTCAATAGCACACAATACGTAAAATAATAAAGTTCCGAATGACGCGTCAATTTCTTTAAAAATTGCTGTGATTTAAGAGATAGATTCATTAGACGCGAATGACCCAGGCAAAGACGTAGCGATTTTCGCCAGCTATATCCCTTTAATAATCGTCAGCTTATTAATTTTAAATATCTACTGCATCAATCCTTGTAGCGGTGATCATGTAGAATAATGTTTTTCTTCAATAACATCGATATCTTTAGCGGTAGTCGAGATCAAAGCGAATAATGGATCTGACGCGGACGATCTCGGCAAAGGCGTCACGATTCCGGCCCGTTGTATCGTTTTAATAATCGTAGGTTTATTAATTTTAAAATTTTAATGCGTCAATCCTTGTAACGGAGATCATGTAGAACAATGTCTATCTTGAATAATATCGATATTTTTAACGGTAGACGAGATGTAAGCAAAGAATGTGTTAGACATGAAGAACCCAGGCAAAAGCGTCACGATTTTGGCCCGCTATGTCGTTTTAATATAATCGAAGTTATATTTATTTCAAAATGGTAACGCGTTAATCCTTATAGTGAAGAGCACGAACAATAGTGTCTTTCTCGAATAACATCTATATTTGGTGATAACCGAGATCAAAGCAAAAAGTAAGTTTTTTCGAAGGAGCGATTGTATGTGTAGATAACGACTTCGTGGTGTTCGTTGCCGCCCGCGGACGGGAACGGACGCGTTTAGACACGTTATTCGTGTGTCCTTTGGACTTTATTTTTGAGTTTCTTCCTCTCCTATAGAGGAATTTTTTCTGTTTGTTACTCTCAACCAGTTTTTGGCCGGAATGTACCGATTCTATTAGATCGGATGTGGCCATAAAAGCAAAGGAAGAAGAAGAACGACTTCGGTGTAAAGCATGACAATCGCTGAAGAATCAAATGTCGTCCAACGGCTGCACTTTTTCTCGTGTTCTGTATTACTGGAATTACGGCATTAATGTCTTAATAGTTTTATATTTATGATTCTTTAAACATAACAGCGCGACGAGGTTTCACATTATCGCCAGTATCTCTCGCGTCAGATACATGTTTCGTTTTGATTTCGACTACCATTAAAGTATCGATGTTATTCGAGAAAGATATTATTCTACATGATCTCCGCTACAAGGAGTGACGCATTAGAATTTTAAAAGTAATGAACTGACGATTATTAAAGCTATATATGTATAACGGGCCGAAATCGCGACGCCTTTGCCAAAATCGTCCGCGTCAGATACATTCTTCGCTTACATTTCGTCTACCGTCAATAATATCGATGTTACTCGAAAAAGACATTATTCTACATAATCTCCGCTACTAGGCTTGATGCATTAAAATTTTATAATGAATAAACTTACGATTAGTAAAGCTCTAAAACGTGCCGAAATCGCGATGCCTTTGCCGAGATCGTCCGCGTCAGATACATTATTCGCTTTGATCTCGACTACCGTTAAAGATATCGATGTTATTAGAGAAAGACATTATTCTACATGATCTCCGCTACAAGGATTGACGCATTAGATTTTTAAAATTGATAAGCTTACGATTATCAAAGCGATAAAGCGGGCCGAAATCGCGACGCCTTTGCCGAAATCGTTCGCGTCAGATACATTCTTCGCTTAGATCTCGTCTACTGTTAAAGATATCGATACTATTGGAGAAAGACATTATTCTATATGATCTCCGCTACAAGGATTGACGCATTAGATTTTTAAAATTAATAAGCTGACGATTATTAAAGCGATATAGCTGGCCAAAATCAAGACTTTATATACGGCTGCTCCGCCTTTAATGAACACATCTTAGAAAAAGATACAATTCGTAAAATATTAATTGCGCAATTTCAATAGCACACAATACGTAAAATAATGTAGTCCCGAACGAGGCGTCAATTTCTTTAAAAATTGCTGTGATTTAAGAGATAGATTCATTAGACGCGAATGACCCAGGAAAAGACGTCGCGATTTTGGTCAGCTATATCCCTTTAATAATCGTCAGCTTATTAATTTTAAAAATCTAATGCGTCAATCCTTATAGCGGTGATCATGTAGAATAATGTTTTTCCCCAATAACATCGATATATTTAACGGTAGTCGAGATCAAAACGAATAATGTATCTGACGCGGACGATCTCGGCAAAGGCGTCGCGATTGCGGCACGTTTTAGAGCTTTAATAAAATCGAAGTTATATTTATTTCAAAATGCTAAGGCGTTAATCCTTTTAGTGAAGAGCACGAACAATAGTGTCTTTCTCGAATAATATCTATATTTGGTGATAGCCGGAATCAAAACGAAAAGTAAGTTTTTCCGAAGGAGCGATTGTATGTATAGATAACGACTTTGATGTAAAGCATGGCAATCGCTAAAAAATCCATTGTCGTCCAACGTCTGCTTTTTTTTCGTGTTCTGGATTATTGGAATTACGACATTAATGTCTTAATAGTTTCATATTTATGATTCTTTAAACATAACAGCGCGACGAGGTTTTACATTATCGCCAGTATCCTTCGCGTCAGATACATTCGTTTCGTTTTGATTTCGACTACCATTAAAGTATCGATGTTATTTGAGAAAGACTTTATTCTACATCATTTCCGCTACAAGGAGTGACGCATTAAATTTTAAAATTAATAAAGCTACGATTATTAAAGCGATACAACGGGCGAAAATCGCATCGCCTTTGCCTGGGGCCTTCGCGTCTAATGAATCTATCTCTTAAATCACAGCAATTTTTAAAGAAATTGACGCGTTGTTCGAAAACTACATTATTTCACTGTGTGCTATTGAAATTACGCCTTTAATATTTTAAGAATTGTATCTTTTTCTAAGTTGTGTTCATTATAAAGGCGGAACAGCCCTATATAACGTCGAGATTTCAGCCCGCTATATCGCTTTAATAATCGATAGCTTATTAATTTTAAAAATCTAATGCGTCAATCCTTGTAGCGGAGATCATATAGAATAATATCTTTCTCCAATAGTATCGATATCTTTAACAGTAGACGAGATCTAAGCGAAGAACGTATCTGACGCGAACGATTTCGGCAAAGGCGTCGCGATTTCGGCCCGCTTTATCGCTTTGATAATCGTAAGCTTATCAATTTTAAAAATCTAATGCGTCAATCCTTGTAGCGGAGATCATATAGAATAATATCTTTCTCCAATAGTATCGATATCTTTAACAGTAGACGAGATCTAAGCGAAGAATGTATCTGATGCGAACGATTTTGGCAAAGGCGTCGCGATTTCGGCCCGCTTTATCGCTTTGATAATCGTAAGCTTATTAATTTTAAAAATCTAATGCGTCAATCCTTGTAGCGGAGATCATATAGAATAATGCCTTCTCCAATAGTATCGATATCTTTAACAGTAGACGAGATCTAAGCGAAGAATGTATCTGACGCGAACGATTTCGGCAAAGGCGTCGCGATTTCGGCCCGCTTTATCGCTTTAAGGGGATCCAGGAACATGTCTGTTTTACCGACCAAATGCATTTTTTTTTAATTGTACTAGTTTTCGTAATGGCTATACAGAATTACAAATGCTTTTACATGATTAAAGTACATACATCAATGTTCTATGGGACAATCGATTTTATGCTGAAATCTCCAAAAAGTTTAAAAATTACAGTTTTTCTTATCTATTTTTATCCCAATATGGCGTCTACAGTTGTCGACTCGTAACAATATTTGATTGTTATAAATTTTCTGCAAGTCATATGTATAAAATAAACCAATCCCATAGAATAGACTGTACGAAATAACAATATGTAATCGTTAAAATTGAACTTAAAAGAATAATATTAAAAAATAGTGTTGATGAAAATTTGTGTTTATGTGTATGTGCAATATTTGCACGAAAGAGTAAAACAGAACAATAGATTAGTTGCCGGATATTATGATAGGTGGTGTTGCAATTATACGATTAATATAGAAACGAAGTCGTATTCGTGTAGACAATTTGTTAGGATTTATATGTATAGAAAACATAATCACATGTTATTTTGTACACACACACACACACACACACACACACACACACACACACACACACACACACACACACACATACATGGATATATCCGTATACATATGTAAAAAATAGTATGAAATTATGTTTTTTATCTTCTAATACTAATATTCATGTTGTGTATGTGTGTGTGTATGTATATGCAGCACACGTGTATATAATACATATATATTTACACATATATACAAACGCTCAATTCACTGCATGAGTTGAGTGTTTGTATATATGTGTAAATATATATGTATTATATACAGGTGTATCTACACATACATACACAAATAATAAAAATTGTTATAAATATATATATATACACACACACACAAATAATAAAAATTAAAATATATTGTCAATATATATATATATATATATATATATATATATATATATATATATATATATAATTTTAATAACATATTATCATTTTTATTATTTGTGAGTGTGCAGACACATGTGTGTATAATACATATTTACACATATATACGAACACAATTCGTGCAGTGAATAGCTTACGTGAATATTAGTATTATAAATAAATTATATACAATTAATTTTTTGGGGGGAATATGCAAGGAAGAGAAGAATAAATGGAAAGAAATTAAATAAAGAAGATTTATTTATATATTGATTTATTTTGTACTCTTGTTTTGTACTTTTTACACTTTTACAAAATTAAAATTAAAATTAAAATGTATTGTGTATTATATGTGTATATTATTTAAAAAAAACATTTTTATTTATTGATATGTATTGAATATAAAAACCAAAAGATTTCAAGATTGTATTTTGATAATAATAATAGTTTAGTTTTAAAATTCTATAGTTATATACAGTTATATAGTAATATACACATACATATACACATTATATAATACGAATACTTATTACACATTATTAAAAAAAAAACATTTTTATTTATTGATATGTATTGAATATAAAAAAACATGTGTACAAAACATGTGTATAATACAAATCAATATTTGTTTTATGCACATGTTTTGTACCATGTTTTTTTATTTTCAATACATATCAATAAATAAATATGTTTTTTTTAAATAATGTGTAATAAGTATTCGTATAATATAATGTGTATATGTATGTGTATATTACTATATAACTGTATATAACTATAGAACTTTAAAACTAAACTATTATTATTATCAAAATACAATCTTGAAATCTTTTGGTTTTTTATGTGTATGTGTGCGGATTACGCACACATGCATGCATATGTGAATGCGTGTGAGGTGTATATCCTTGAGCGTACATCGGCGCCGGCGGTGCGTAAGACGGCGGTGCGCAACATGATGCGTGAGAAGATGATGCGTACGATGGGGGTGCGCAAAATGATGCACAAGACGGTGGTGCACAAGACGGTGGTGCACAAGATGGTCGTGCGTAGGACAGCGGTGCGTAAGACGGCGGTGCGTAAGACGGCGGTGCATAAGGCAGCGGTGCGCAGAATGATGCACAAGACGCTGGTGCGTAGGACGGCGGTACGGTATTTCTATGGGTTTGCCGTCTTATTCTTTTCCTTTCTTTATTGACTGCACGTCGGACGGCCTCATTGATTCTCTGGAAAATGTAATTAATATAATATAATATAATATTGATATCATTTCAAATAAAGTGGCTTTTGCACAATGTCTTACAAGGATAAATAGATATTAAATATGAATTTTCGTTAGTTGATGTTAAATAATATGTACATCTTTAACTTGAGGCTTCATTACTGGGATATGTAATAGCAAAAATTAAAAGATTGGGATAAATAATAACTTTCGACTAGATATTTTTATTTAGGGATAATTAATTTATTAACTATTACATTCTTTAGGAAAAGTATTACTAAAATTAAAGATCCTGCTGTGTTAAACATTTTATATATATATTGTTTAATAAAGACCCGAGGAATGTCTGGTTTCGGGGGGTGTCGGGCCGAACGGTCAATGATACACACACACAGAAAAATATGAGCCGCACTTCACAATTAGTTTTATACTTTGTCTTTGGCTAAACCGAATAATCCGCCGAGGAAGTCGAGAAAGACCGCGAGAGAATATTACGTCGTACCGCGTGCTTCACACGATAACTACGTACCGGACCCTTGGGCCCGAGACGGGGAGGCTTTCCTCTCACACGCGTGTAACAATGTTCCTTTAATGTTATTACGTTTCCTTGACCTTACGGATAACTTAAGAGACAAAACCGAAGAGAATTCACTTGATCTGAGCCGAGTAACGAAACCGAATTCAGAGAGTTTTGATACTGTTCGAAAGGCAACGTGCGTCACGAAAGACCGGTACTCACGGAATGATCGAGGATTTCCGGAAGGGTCGATATCGACGCAGGAGCACGGATAAGGTCCTGAGAGCGTGCTTATGATTGGGTGATAACATTGCGCGAGACTAGTTAGATTGATAGGACAGGCTGCGGGATTGGGTCACGGCCGCGAACAAGAGGAAAAAGGAAGAGAGAGAGAATGCTAGAGAGAAGGACTAGAGTAAGTGAGATGCCGGTGCAAAGATTGAGAAAAGGGAGCGATATTTCCTGAACATTCCGCCCGCCTTCTACAACAGCGTTGAAGAATTATGATCTTGATGATGGTGAGGCCGGATCAGAAGTTGATTGCCTTGTGAGTGAGGGTTGATCTGGTGTCATCGGAAGCACTGCTAACTTGGTGATAGGCCGCTTGAGTTCTGTGGTGGCCGTCTTGAGGGTGACCACTCTGCATAGACCGTCCGAACCAAGATGAAGTTGTGTGACCCGAGCAAGAGGCCATTTTGATGGAGGGAATCTCTCATCTGTGAGAAGTACGAGAGAGCCGACCTTGATTTGCGTGGAGGGATGATGCCATTTTGATACTGAGTAGTGCCGTTGTAGGATAAGCTGCCAAGGAGATAGCCTTGTTATGGGCATCGATGAAAGAGATGGCTCCGGAATCGTAGTTGGAGCGAGAACTGTCTCGATTTGTACCAGAAGAGTTGTAAGTTCCTCTGGTCAAGACCAGAAGAGTTGTAAGTTCTTCATAGGTCAAGACAGTCTCGTCGATATTCCGTTTCAGGTGATACTTGACGGATTTTTGCATCCCATTTACCGCCGAACTGAGGAGTGGTCGGAAAATTGAAGAATCAAGTGTTGCCGTCGTTGATCCGCAACTGAGATGGTTCCGAAAATTCCTTGAATCCTGATGTGAATAGCCGCCTAAGAGAGGTATCTGCCCCGAGAAAGTTGGTTCCACAGTCGCTGGAGAGGATTTGGTAGATACCTAGCCGTCCCATCAACCGCCGATAAGCTGCGATGAATCCCTTCGTTGAGTAGTTTGTCACTGCCTCCAGATGAACCGCCGAAGTTGAGAAGCAAACAAAGATGGCTAACCAGCCTTTGTAACACTTAGCCCCTCGTCCTCGCCAAGCTTTGAGAGTGAGGGGGCCGGCGTAATCAACCCCTGTGTTGAAGAAAGGACGAGATGGCGAAATGCGAGATGATGGCAGTTGACCCATGAGTTGCTGTGCCCTTACGCCACGTTGTCGAGCACACCGAATGCAGCGGAGAATGTGAGATCTTACTGGTGCTCGGCCACCAACGATCCAGTAAGCCTGGCGAAGATATGTCAAGGTTACCTGAGTTCCGCCGTGAAGAGTCCTTAGATGAGCGTCCGATATAATGAGTTGAGACAGATATGAATCCCGTGGCAAGATGGCTGGATGCTTGCATTCAGGGTCCAACTGAGAATGGTTGAGTCGGCATCCAACTCTGAGAAGGTCAGAATGATCGACAAGGCCGTGAGCTTGGAGAGAGAATGAGACCTTGACAAGTGTGCTCCGCTTGAGATGACTGTCAGATCCGATGAGAGGTACGCCGCTTGAACTGATCGAATCCCATATAGCCGTGCGATTCCCAGGTCTACAGATGTGAGGGGGTGGCCAGAAAAGACTGTGGTATTCTTTTGAGTATAGCGCAACACCGTTGGCAAAGTACAGTAATCTGAAAAAGCCAAATGAATGAAGAGAGTCGATAGAGAGGCCGCCAGAGATGGTGTTGCTTCGCCATTGAGGACTTGAGAAGAAGACCTGGCCGTTGTTCGAGAGTCGCCGCCGAATCTGGTTGAGACGCCATGATTGGCTGATGCTGAGAAGACTATACCCAACGTGATGGCCGTTCCACCAAAAATGGTGCCGAGAGAGTTGTGGTGAAGAGAGACCACGAGATGCACAGTCTGCTGGATTTTCCATTGCCGGAGACAAACCGCCGTTGTCCTTGTGAAACTTGTTCTTGAATTGCAGCCACTTGATTGCGAACAAAGTCATTCCAGCGGGAAGGGTGACTGTTGATCCAGGTGAGCGATACCGAGGAGTCCGTCCACATGAAGATTGGTATCTCAGCGAATTCTAATGCCTGTTAAACATAGTTGATGATACGAGAGAGTAGAACCGCTGCCGTGAGTTCCAGTCGGGGAATGGTGAGCCTTTTGAGAGGTGCAACCTTGGTTTTGGCGCACACTAGCGTGATGATTGGCTCCGTTGGATGAGAAATGACCTTGATATAAACCGCAGCCGCCATGGCGAGTTGCGAAGCATCCGAGAATCCATGAAGCTCGACCATGGTTGACGGCGTGAGAGACAGCCACCGAGGAATCGTGATGGAAGTCAGGTCAGACAGCTCTGAACGTAAGTGCGTCCACCGATGTCGAAGTTGCGGCGAGAGGCAGTCATCCCAGCCGACTTTTTCTAGCCACAGTTCCTGGATGAGCACCTTAGCTCTGATGATTACCGGAGATAGGAGTCCCAGAGGATCAAATACTTGCGCTACTTCTGAGAGTATAGTCCGTTTGGTGATAACGGGCCGGTTGGAAGCCTTGCACGAGAAGACGAACTGATCAGAGTGAGGATGCCATGTGAGTCCCAAAATTTTGCCTTGAGCGTCATCAAACGAGTGCGGCGTCGCGGCGGTGATGTCCGTAGGAAGAGCCTGGAGTAGTTCAGGATGATTGCTCTGCCACTTCGCCAGAGGAAAGCCGCCCGCCTTGCAGAGGTTCACTAGTTGGTGAGCGATGGAAGTCAGCTCCGAGAGAGTATCGGCACCTCCACATATGTCGTCAACATACCTGCCCTTGAGAAGAGGAGCGACCGCCAGAGGGTAGTTCGTACCTTCGTCTTCAACTAGTTGGAGAAGGACGCGAACAGCCAAGAAGGGAGCTGATCGGGTGCCATATGTGACCGTCGTGAGTTGGTACGGAATGATGTTGAGCTGATCATCTACCCAGAGGATCCGTTGGAGATCCCAATCGTCCGGATGAACTTGAATTTGGCGGAACATTTTGGTGATATCAGTGATAAAGATGTACCGGTGTCGTCGCACCCAGAGTAAGATATCTGAGATGTCTGCTTGGAGCAAACGATATTTTGCACCCGTGTGCAGAATATCGTTGAGAGAAGATCCCGTACTGGTGAGGCTGGATCCGTTAAACACCACTCGTAGTTTTGTGGTAATGCTGTCATCCTTGAGAACTCCATGGTGAGGGAGGTAGAACACCGGTGATGGCTCTGGAGAGGAAGGGGGAACCCTGACCATGTGCTGGAGCTCTTCGTACTCCCGAATGAATGATGAGTACAGATTCTGATAGATAGAGTCCGTTGAGAGGCGCCGTAGTGTTCGCTGCAAGCAACGTTGGGCAGTTGACCGTGACTCCCCTAGGTGACTTGCCTGTAATTTGAGAGGGAGCCGTACGACATAACGCCCCGCACGATCTCGTGAATGCGTGGCCTTGAATTGAGTTTCACACTCCTCTTCGTCAGGGTTGAGCTGAGTAGTGGAGGATGAAGGGACCTCTTCTTGTATCCAGAACTTCGTGAGGAGGTCGTGAAGCTCATGATCCACTGCGACATGATGAGAACTATGAGCTGAGGCAGTACGTGACGAGGTCGGGCCGAAAACAATCCATCCGAAAATAGTACGTTGAGCGATGGGTTCCTCCTCAGACCTTTTGATGATGTCGGGCTGGATGAACAGCCCGTAGGAGTCAGCACCGAGGATCAAGTCTATAGGTCCGGGGGTGAGGAAATCTGGATCCGCCAGCTGGAGCCCGCGAAGGTGAGGCCAACTATATTCTGCTGTCGCTATGGACGGGAGTGATGTTGTTAGATTCTTGAGGATGTAGGCAGTAACGTTGATGGATTGCGAAGAGTAAACTGAGTGAAGGGTGAGCGGAACGACACCCCGAGTTCGCTCCGACTGAGATCCTCCAATACCGATGATAGGGATAGAGGCGTGCCGTCGAGGTATCTGGAGAGTTGAGATGAGTTGCCCGGAAGCAAAGGTGAGTTCAGACCCGGGATCGATGAGCATCCTTACCGAGTGAGGAGAGCCGCAAGGTGATCTGATGGTAGCGCAACAAGTAGCGAGTAAAATTGCCGGGCGAGTGAGAATTACCGAGTGAGATTGAGAAGGGACCGAGTGCGAGAGTCACTCTGAAGCCGATGTGCTGGTGCTCTTGAATGGTGAGGCCGGCGCCGACGTCTGCGTAGCCGTGGTTGATGGTGTCGCCTTATCTTGCATCGTTGACCGTGGGGACGGTTGGCTATCCATGTGGATCATGGTATGATGCTTGTTGCCGCATTCCCTGCACCTCTTCGAATTCTGACAGGCGACTGCGTTATGCCTGCCCAAGCAATTAAAGCAGAGGCGCTTGTCGATTACAATGTTTCGCCGTAGATGAGTAGACATATCTCTGAAACGAGGGCAAGAGACAATGTAATGAGAGCCAGAGCACAGTGCACATTCGGAAGTTTCCGAGGTCCCAGAGGGGGGTGAGATGGCCACATGAGCGGTGGCCGCCGATGTCTTGATGGTCTGTCGTAGTGGCGAGGGAGCTGGTCTTGGTGCTGGAGAGGAGCTCGAGGTTCCGAACTCCATACTCTCCATGGCTCGGGCGCGCCCAGTGAGGAATGTGCGATTGTCCTTGTATGAAGGGGGGTCCGTGGTGGAGCCAAGCTTGACTTCCCAGGCCTCTCGAGTGCTTGGGTCGAGTCGCTGGACGATGAGGTGGACCAAGAGATGATCCCAGTGTTGAACAGGAGCTCCGAGAGACTCCAAGGCATTGAGCGCTTCCGTTGTGGTGTTGAGAAGAGAGTTGAGCTCCTTGGCCGACCGCTGTGAGATGGTCTTGGTGCGGAATAATCGATCCACCTGAGCCGAAATGAGAAGTCGCTTATTTTCATACCGATTAACGAGAAGGTCCCAGGCTGACGCGAACGCGTCCTCAGAAACCGGCAAATTGGAGATTAACTGAGTGGCTTCGCCCAAGAGACTAGTCCGGAGGTAGTGCATTTTCTCCACGTTTGATATCTCCGCATTCCGTCCAACCAAGGAGGAGAAGAGATCATGAAAGGGCCTCCACGCTGAGAAGTCACCGGAGAATTGTGGAAGAGTGATCTCCGGAAGATGAAGTCGCGCTGATGTCTGCCCGCCAATTGAGAGGTTGGCTAGCTGTGAGCCCGACAGAGGGTGAGTCCGTTCCTTCTCTTCAATCTGCGTGAGTAATGCGGCTTTGGCGTCGGCATAATATAGAAGACATTGATCATACACCCTTTTCTTGAAATAATCGTGATCCAGGAGGAGCTCCGCTTTGGATTCCGCCATCCGTTCGTGAGTGGCTTCAAACTTTTGCCAGTTGTTATCGATGAGGTCGAGTTTCACCTTGAGCATTTGAAGTTGAAGAGTGGGGAACGTCGGTTCCTTACACTGGAGAGCCACCGACTTGATGTACGTGTGCCGATTCATTTGCAGAGAGATTTTCGCTTCGAAGTTGGACATGATGATGGATGAACTCGCCGTTACCGCTGAGAATACCACTCGAAGTGACCCACAAGGGAGAAAGAGAAGTTCCGACAGACGATGAGAATATCCGAAAAAATGCGAGAGAGAGGTCCGTATACCGCGCACGAGCTCACAATGTCCGAGTGAGAGAGAAGGCGCTAACGATTATAGAGACCGGTGACCGGTCGTCGTATATTCACAAAATGGCCGAAGACTGTCAAAGGAGCGAGAGAGAACGCCGTATACGTAGCGAGGATCCGTTGTCGAGCGCCCGAATCCGTCCGGGCGTCGCCGAACACGCAGGAGTAACCGAGCGAGACGGATGTCAGAGAGAGAGAGAGTGAGAGTGCACTACGGGAGGCGACGATCGCTTGCAGAGCACCCGAATCCGTCCGGGCGTCGCCGGACACGCACGAGTCTCCGAGCGCGACGGATGTCACAGAGAGAGAGTGAGAGCGCACTACGGGAGGCGACGATCGCTTGCCGAGCATCCGAATCCGTCCGGACGTCGCCGGACACGCACGAGTCACCGAGCGCGACGGATGTAACAGAGAGAGAGTGAGAGCGCACTACGGGAGGCGACGATAGCTTGCCGAGCGCCCGAGTCCGTCCGAGCGTCGCCGAACACGCACGAAGAGGATCGTTCTCGAACTTTCGCCGGTAGCACGTGGAAGCACACACGATTTTCCAAATCCGCACACAGAGTTCACCTTGAGATGTTCGTTACCGCACCCACCGATCCGGCTCGAAGGACCAAAAAATGTTTAATAAAGACCCGAGGAATGTCTGGTTTCGGGGGGTGTCGGGCCGAACGGTCAATGATACACACACACAGAAAAATATGAGCCGCACTTCACAATTAGTTTTATACTTTGTCTTTGGCTAAACCGAATAATCCGCCGAGGAAGTCGAGAAAGACCGCGAGAGAATATTACGTCGTACCGCGTGCTTCACACGATAACTACGTACCGGACCCTTGGGCCCGAGACGGGGAGGCTTTCCTCTCACACGCGTGTAACAATGTTCCTTTAATGTTATTACGTTTCCTTGACCTTACGGATAACTTAAGAGACAAACCCGAAGAGAATTCACTTGATCTGAGC
>WHNR01000177.1:0-104657 GCA_009859135.1 Formica selysi
ATCGTTATCACCTCTGCCATTGAAGCGGAAAAAAATTAAAAACGCTCCTATCCCCCAGATCGTCTTTTTCGACATATACAAACACCTAATCTCCTCTTCCAAGTCTTTCTTCACAGACGCCTCTAAAAAACGACTCGAATGAGTATGTAGGCTTCGCCATATACTCACCCTCTCCTCACTTGCAACTTTTATTCAAGACCCCACTCTTTCTCCTCCATCTTTACGGCAGAAGCACTGGCTATCCTCTACACACTCGAATACATTCTATCCAACTCCATTTCCAAATCCGTTATCTTACCGACTCCAAAAAGCGTACCGAAGCACTTCTCTCTATCAACCTAGCCCATTCGTATAACTACGTCATTTACGCCATCAAACAAAAACTTACGAGTTAAAATTGGCTGATATGAGAATAACATCGTTTGGATCCCGGCACACATAGGCATTCTTGGCAACGAAACGGCTGATTATCAGGCAAAAAGAGCTATTTCTATAGGCCAGTTTCTACGAAGTATATCCCTCACTCAGACTTCTATTCCATCCCTCGAAGGAAATTCATTGAACACACTATCAAAGTGCTCAAACTCAAGGCAGATTCAAAGGATCTAAATATTTTAATTCATTCGAAGAAATTACCCTCAAACCTTGGTTCCATAAGCTAAAGCTTAATAGAGAAAGCATCGTTTCCTGCTGTAGGCTCAGAAGTAACCATTACGTCCTAAACTACAGTTTACACCACTGCAATCTGGTTGCAGACCCTTTTTGCTCTTGCGGTTACCCCATGCAAGACGCAGATCACACTCTCTGGAACTGCCCGCTCTATCACGCTCAAAGGACGTCGCTCTTGGCTCAGCTGACAAAACTCGAGAAGACTCCGCCATTCAAGATTCAGGACATTTTGGAAAATCCTTCCTCCGGGTTGTCCACGCATTACATTCCTTTTTCAGATCTTGTAACCTAAGCATTAACACATCCCGAATCTTTTACCTGCTCCTTTATTCTTTATTTCATACATCTCTTTAAACCGTTTTTGGCTCGAATATACTGATCTCTCCCCAGATCTGAAGTGGCCACTTAAATAGCAAAGAAGAAGAAGAAGAAGGCAAGGATGCTGCTCGTATAACATTACCAATGTTCTGACGTTTTCTTTGTTATCCATACTCTTCCATAAAAATTTAATAGATTAAAAGGAATCTGCAAGTTACATAAATTTTAAACATTTTTAATAAAACAAATTATAATCAAGTAAAATCAGAGTAAAATGGCGAAAAGCCACGCGCAGTTTTAGGGCGCAAAGATATATAATTTAAACCAAAAATAAATTAAAAAATTAGAGAATTTCTTTAATTACATGATTCGCGAAAGGCGGACGTTTCGGCCCTTTTTTTGGCCATCATCAGCGCAAATAATACTAAATTCAACAATATAAACGGTATACAAAAAGAGTCTTAAACAATTAGAGCGCAGAGTTACATGGTAACCAACGGTAGAAGGCGTAATCCCTCATGTCGCTCCAAAAGGCAAAAACCATTCTCCATGTAGTCCATGGTATTTCGGGGCAGAAACCTCGATTCTTTAAGCATGAATCCACGAACATGGTGATACGCTAATAATTGTGTCTGTAATTGATATTGAATTATACCCCCCCATTTTTTGTCAGATATGTTGATGACATTGCAATGGCGCTCCCTCTTCCCTCCTCAACCACACTCTAGACACTTTCAATACATTCCACCCACGTCTACAATTCACAATTGAGATTGGAGAAGAAAACCGACTTAATTTCTTGGATATTACCATGATCCTGAATGATAACCACCTGACATTTGACTGGTACCACAAGCCTACCTTTTCAGGGAGATATTTACATTTCCTGTCGAATCACCCTCTTTGTCAGAAGAGGGTACTGTGATCGGTTTAACCGACAGAGTGTTTCGGTTGTCTCACCCGTTGTTTCATCGGAAAAATTTTGAATTGATCATTAGAATTTTGATAGATAATGGTTATCCTCTAAGGTTCATTTTCGATGTCGTTCGTGAACGCCTGAAAACTCTTGTTCATAACAATTCTAATTTTGACTGCGATAAACATACTGAAGATTCTGAGAGAGTTTCTTACTTTACTATACCTTACGTTCCTTCAATATCCGAACAATTTAAAAACATAACTAAAGACCTAAATGTGAAACTCTCATATCGTAGTCTTAACAAAATGAACAAGTTTATTAAGGTGCACAAAGACTCCTGCCCACAATCGGCCCGCAGCAATGTTGTTTACAAAATTAATTGTGATAATTGCGATGCGTCATATGTGGGACAGACTAAGAGACAATTACACACGAGGATAGCGGAACACAGAAATCATATTCGTAGAAATACGACAAATCACTCTGTTATAACCGATCACAGAATTGCTCTTAATCATGACTTTAAGTGGGACAAAATAGAAATACTTGATAATGAACCACATCTACATAAGCGATTGATTTCCGAAGTATTACACATTAAGCGACAAAGGGATAGTTTAAATCTACAAACAGACACCGAATTGGTCCCAGAGGCATATTTAACAGTTTTAGACAGGCTCTCAAAAATTTAATTTTCTGTCGTTCTCCTTTTCACACTCTACATTTTATTTTCATTTATCGTGTTTTACCATACTCGACAGCGGTTATAGTCATTGTTTTTAATTATCTTATATCTCATTATAATTTTTATGTTTAATTTATAATTATTTTACTGTACTTGACAACCTTTTAAATGTTATTTATTTATTTATCTATTTAATTTGACAAACATCTTTTTCACAACGACAAAAAGTTTGTTTTATTTTATTTTTTGGATAGTTTGTCTGGACTGTTTCATATATATTTATTTATTTATTAATTTGATTTTATACTACAGACAATGCTGATATTGTTTTTCATTTCACTGTTTTGACAATCTTTAATTTTTTTGTATCGTTGTTTACCGCTATTGGTAACATTTGTTTTAACATCTCACCTTTTTCGCCGAACAATACTTCTCATTACTCTGTGATTAGTTAGTGAGTTTAGTTAAGATTTTGCGTTGCTGAAAAATTTGTACTGTCGACTTGTGCGTTGCGTCTCTTTTATGTAAGTCTTACTACTGTAATTTCCGACACGGACCCTCTCTCTCTTTTCGTTTTTTGACACAAACCATTCCGCTCAAATTACAGACACAATTATTAGCGTATCACCATGTTCGTGGATTCATGCTTAAAGAATCGAGGTTTCTGCCCCGAAATACCATGGATTACATGGAGAATGGTTTTTGCCTTTTGGAGCGACATGAGGGATTACGCCTTCTACCGTTGGTTACCATGTAACTCTGCGCTCTAATTGTTTAAGACTCTTTTTGTATACCGTTTATATTGTTGAATTTAGTATTATTTGCGCTGATGATGGCCAAAAAAAGGGCCGAAATGTCCGCCTTTCGCGAATCATGTAATTAAAGAAATTCTCTAATTTTTTAATTTATTTTTGGTTTAAATTATATATCTTTGCGCCCTAAAAACTGCGCGTGGCTCTTTCGCCATTTTACTCTGATTTTACTTGATTTTAATCTTTTAAGAGCCTTACTTTTATATCTTTTTAAAACAAATTATATTTAAGGTCAAATTCTAGAATAATAAAATGAACAATTTTCTAGCCGTTCGATACAATGTATTTTAATTTAAAAATCATAAACTGCAAGTTTGATTCAAGAAAACAGTGGATTTTAATAACAAATTATCCATTATTACTAGAATCCATCTTCCTCTTGAACGAAATTTACAATTTGTGATTTTTAAATGGAAATACATTGTGTCGAAGACTGAAAGTCTCCTCTTCTCATTATTTTGTAATTCAATTTCAAATATAATTTTTTAAATAAAAATGTTTTCTGAGGTTATGTTATTGATTTATATGGATGCAGTAGAAGAGCTATGCGGGTTCTAAGCCATGGTCCTCTGAGGGGGGTGAGGGGCGAGGGGAAACCGGCGCGGGGGGTATGACGTCACGCGGGGGAATCGCGTCCTAACCGATGGGTGAGGGGTCCGCGGAGAGGGTGGGAGGGGGACCGCGTCCTAACCGATGGGCGAGGGGTCCGCGGAGAGGGGGGAGGGGACCGCGTCCTAACCGATAGGCGAGGGACCCGCTAACCTAACCGGTAGGCGAGGGGTCCGCGGAGAGGGGGAGGGGGATCGCGGCGAAACCGATAGGTGAGGGACCCGCGGGGAAGAGGGGGATCGCGGCGAAACCGATAGGCGAGGGACCCGCGGGGAAGAGAGAACGCGATACCGCGAGGAGGCGTGGGAGAAGGATAGCGCGAAGCGTCCATATGAGCGTAAGACAAGGATAGCGTTTGCATGCACGTTGGAGAGAGATGGCGAGAGGCATGCAAGTTGGAGAGAGATGGCGCGAGGCATGCACGTTGGAGAGAGATGGCGCGAGGCATGCACTTGGAGAAAGAGAGAGAGATAGCGCGAGGCATGCACTTGGGAGAAAGAGAGAGAGATAGCGCGAAGGATGCACGCGGATAATACGGCGTTCGCAAGGCGGTGTGAGAGAGATAGCGCGAGGCATGCACTTGGGAGAGAGAGAGAGACAGCGCGAGCATACGCATGTACGTGGGAGAAAGAGAGAGAGAGATAGCGTTCGCAAGTTAAATTTTGCAGACTGTGCATATCTATTACACAGTTTTTATTCATACATAAAGGATGGGATAAATAATTAAACTCACAGATAATTAGTAAAATAACTTATTTATTACAAGCATCGTGAAGAATATCATTTACAGCACATGTCAATAACTCGCAATCTATGAGCGATTCGCTGTTAAACATATCACTTTCACGTATCGTTTTTGCAGCGTCGTATACATTAGCGATATTATTACGTTGTAAAACAGTTACAAATTGTTTGAATTTTTCATTTACAATATGCGTATTTTCGCATAGCCAGTAATACATATGATCTATGCATTTTTCAAAATCGAATAAATAGAATAGAGTTGGCGGTTTCATGTATAAAGAATTTTTGGATAATCCTATTTTTATAATATTCGAATCAGATATTTTAACCACTTCGAATGTTAAATCTCGGATCCGCAATGGGATTTCAGTCGATTGTAGAAGCTGTTCAATGTCCCCACGTTTCTGCATCAGCGATTTCCATGTTTCAAAAGGCAATATTATTTGATTGCCCCGATTATCGCCGAGAATCAACTCCACGCAAGATACAGCTCCAACGTTTATTCCAATGTCCAAATATTTGTATGACGTCGGGGTTAAGGCGTATCGTCTTCCGAGTATACGAACTGCACGACGAGGCTCGGATGAAAAGCTAGGGAGTAAAAAAAAAATATTATTTATATAAATATTTAAAAAATATAAAAAATATTTAAAAAGAATAAAAAATTCTTTAAGTTAATTAAAACTTACTTGTTACATTTCTTCTTCTTCTTACACGGTGAAGTTTCATCAGCATCTTGAATCGGAACGTAATAATTCATGCGGCTTCCTTCAGTGGGATACATTTTATATGAACCTTTCACACAAGTGGTCGATGCAATACTGAATGTATTAAACATATTTAAAATATGTATTAGCGTTGCAAAATTGCAATGTGGTGGGGATTATTGCCGACGCGATATTTTTTTCAATTTTTCCATTCAAGCGCCGATGTACGGCTGCTTCGCGATGACATCATCATCAGGTGTGAGATTTAGCCAAATGCACAAAAATGCAACATAATATAAAATTTTCAAGCGCCGATGTGCTGCTGCTTCGCGATGACATCACCCCAGATATCAGAATTCAAACGCGCGTGTCAAAACATGACAAAATCGTGAAATATAAGAACAAGTATCAAGGTTAAATTGTGCTAATATATAAGTAATCCAAAACTTTTGCGATGCATCTTGGCTGAGATGACATCATCTCTAGACGACCAAAAAATGCATTAATCGACATTAGTCAAAATGTACGTGACAAACAGCGAAATAAAGATTTAGTTGATGCATAAAAAATGCAACGTAATATAAAATTTTCAAGCGCCGATATGTGGCTGCTTCGCGATGACATCACCCCTAGATATCAGAATTCAAACGCGCGTGTCAAAACGTGACAAAATCGTGAAATATAAGGATAATCCTCATGGTTAAATTGCACTAACATACTTGGACAGCAACATGTAATTTGAAACTTTCGCGATGCATCTTGGCTGAGATGACATCATCTCTAGACGACCAAAAAATGCATTAATCGACATTAGTCAAAATGTACGTGACAAACCGCGAAATAAAGATTTAGTTGATACACATGATAGAAAGAGACATCAAGATAGAATATAAAATCATGGTAAAGAGGCACACCCTGTCAGTATTTTCGCCAAGAGTTCCGAGACAAGAGCTACTAGTAAGCGCGTCTTGATAGCAAAATTATTGACATAAATTTGGAAATATGGCGGAAAACAGTGCCGAACGAAATCTGCGCGAGCAATCTGCAAGGGTGAATTCGATAGAGGAGTACGTTGCGTGGGAGCAACGATGCGACGAATATATCGAATCGGTGGAAGAGCAAAGTCGAATCAAACGTCCACGATTATCGATTGGGATTCGACAATCGCTGATTGCCCGAATCGCGCGACTCGAGGGATTGAAGAACTCGTTACGCAGGCGTTTTGTACACGCGGGTGCAGGATGCAGCACGCGGCAACACGGATTGATTTGGCGAGAGATCGATACGGCGTTCGAGAGCCGCATATTGACTGGTGCGGTTATAAATCATAATCACATCGAGCCTCGCCAATTTTTCGAGGATGCCAAAGACATTGTGCTCGAACACGTGCAAACCGTGCTGAAAAAACACTTTAATGTGAAAATTAATACAGTGTTCAATGGTGAATTCGTGACGGGTGATAAACGTGCAAATAAAAGTATCAATACGAGAAACTATGAACTCTTTCGCACAACCGATTTACGCGAATGGTACGAGCGGCGCGTTGTCGAGCCCACTCTAGCATCGCTCGAAGAATTTCAAGAACGTGATAGCGGGTGGGCATTGTCGCGAATACTCGATTTAATCGTAAATATAAATAAATATAATCCTATGCGCGCGGGATGTCACATAAAATTACCGCGGGCGATAATGATGAAGAGAGCGGTAATCAACGTGCAATCTAATGACAATGCGTGTTTCGCGTGGTCTGTGGTCGCCGCTTTACATCCAGCTGAAAGTTATGTTTATCGAGTATCTTCGTATCCGCATTATACGACAGTACTGAATCTCCAGGACATTGAGTTTCCAGTGACTGTGAACCAAATTAAAAAATTCGGGCTTCTCAACAATATCTCAATCAATGTGTATAGTATCGAGGAAAAGAACATTGTCCCGATACGTCTGAGTGAGCTAAAAAGAGACAAACACGTCAACTTGCTGTACGTGGAAGACAATAACGTTGGACATTTTGCGTGGATCAAGAATCTATCCCGCCTCGTGAGCTCGCAATTGAGTAAACATAAAAGCCAAATACATATCTGCGATCGGTACGTATATATTTAATAAAAATACATTGTACAAATAATTGAACAAAAATAAAAATTATTTCTTTTACAGATGTTTGCACTACTTTGGCTCGGACGACAAATTGCAATCACATACGGTGGACTGTCGAGAGATGAACGAGTGCGCTATCCGATTACCGAGCGATAAGGACAAGTGGCTCACGTTCAACAATTATAATCGGAAAGAGCGGCTTCCTTTCGTCGTGTACGCCGACTTGGAGTGTGTTTTGGATAAGACGGAGGAAGAGAGAAATTACCAACATCATAAAGTATTTAGTATTGCTTATTATGTACATTGCTCGTACGACGATTCGTTATCCGCGTATCATTCCCGTCGCGATATCGATTGCATATCATGGTTCGTCGAAGAACTAAAAAATTTAGCGCAGCGTGTAAAAAGTATTTTATCAGCTAATGTCCCCATGGTAAATTTAACATCTGATGAATGTGAAAAATTTCACAACGCGACACAATGCCATATATGCGAGAAACCATTTGTACAAGACGATACGCGCGTACGCGATCATTGTCATCTGACGGGGCGATACAGAGGTCCCGCGCATTCAAATTGCAATTTAAATTATAAAGATTCTTTTTGCATTCCAATAGTTTTTCATAATTTATCCGGTTACGACGCACATTTTATTATAAAGGAAATAGCTACAGCGTTCGAAGGGGAAATTGAAATACTTCCGATAACAAAAGAAAAATATATATCGTTTACGAAAAATGTTAAACTTGGCGGAGAGAAATCACAAAATCATATTAAATTGCGTTTTATCGATTCGTATAAATTTCTCACAGCTAGTCTCGATAAATTGGCATCATTCTTGAATAAAGACAAACTCAAAATTTTAAAATCTGAATTTCAAAATTTATCAAATGGCAATTTCAATTTATTAACACGGAAGGGCGTCTTTCCGTACGAATATATTGACTGCGTCGACAGGTTGCAAGATACGTGTTTACCACCGCGCGAATCATTTTACAGTTCCTTGACCGGTGACACAATATCCGAGAGCGATTACGCGCACGCCGAGAACGTGTGGGAGCGGTTCTCCATTCGAACGCTGGGCGAATATAGCGACTTGTATCTCAAAATTGATGTATTGTTATTAGCAGACATTTTTGAAAATTTCCGCGAGAGTTGTATTAAAAGTTATGGGCTCGACCCCGCGTATTACTATACTCTTCCCGGATACACGTGGGACGCCATGTTGAAGCATACGAATATTACATTCGAATTGCTTACGGATATCGACATGGTTTTATTCATCGAACGCGGAATACGCGGTGGTTTGAGTCAATGTTCCAACAGATACGCACATGCTAATAACAAGTATATGGAATCGTACGATCCATCGAAACCTTCATCATATCTCACGTACTTTGATGTAAATAATTTGTACGGATGGGCAATGTGTCAACCTTTGCCCTATGCAGATTTTCGATGGGTCGACGACGTATCCAATTTTGATACATCATCGATCGCGCTCGATTCGCCTATAGGCTACATCCTTGAAGTCGATCTCGAGTATCCGCAACGTGTTCACGATGCGCACACTGACCTACCGTTTTGCCCGACACGCGACAAACCACCTGGTAAGCGGCAGGATAAGCTGCTCGCAACTTTATATGATAAGAAACGTTACGTAATACATTACCGCAACCTGCAGCAATGCACGCGACACGGACTTCGAGTTACAAAAATACATCGAATATTACAGTTTTCACAATCTCCATGGCTTCGCAGTTATATCGAACTCAATACACAATTCCGAACACTCGCGAAAAATGATTTTGAAAAAAATTTATATAAATTAATGAATAATGCGGTATTTGGCAAAACGATGGAAAATGTACGGAATCATGTTAATATTAAGCTCGTGACACATTGGGATGGAAGATATGGCGCAGAGGCGATGATCGCGAAACCAAATTTTCACAGCAGAAGCGTGTTTTCGGAGAATCTGATCGCCGTTGAATTGCGCAATCTCGAGGTGAAATTTAATAAACCAATCTACGTGGGTATGTGTATACTCGACATATCCAAGACATGTTTGTACGAGTTTCACCACGATTATATGGTACCTATGTATCGAGAGAAATGTAAAGTCATGTACACCGACACCGACAGTCTCATATATCACATCGAGTGTGAAGATGTATACGAGAATATAAAGCGCAACGTCGGCAGATTCGATACCAGCGATTATGCGGTGGACAATGTGTACGGTATACCGCTCGCGAATAAAAAGATACCGGGTTTAATGAAGGATGAAAATAATGGCGCCATCATGACCGAATTCGTCGGGCTTAGGGCAAAAATGTACGCGTTGCGAGTAGATGGTAAGAAAGACACGAAAAAAGTAAAAGGCGTCAAGAGTAACGTCGTCGCGAGAACGATAACGTTCGACGATTACACGCGGTGTTTGAACGAAGAGATTGAAATGACGCGTCAGCAGTCTTGTATAAGATCTAAATTACACGAAGTATACACCATCCGCGAGACAAAAATTGCTCTAAGTCCGTACGATGACAAGCGGTATATCGTACCCGAAACCACCGACACGCTACCGTGGGGACATTACAAAATACCGTTATAAATAAAAATCATGTATATTTATCGTAAATAAAAATTATATCTATATTTATTGTAAATAAAAATTATATCTATATTTATTGTAAATAAAAATTATATGTATATTTATTGTAAATTATATGTATATTTATTGTAAATTATATGTATATTTTATAATGTATACAATATTGTTTATATTTGTAAAATATTATTATGTATTATTGTTAACATATTTATAATATATTATTTTTATGTATCCAAGAGTTGTGTGTCGCATCAAATCCCAGCCATTTCACATAAATCTCGTCACCCTTTTTGCGTATCACCTTTTCCACGAGATATACGTCGGGATTAGCAACGCGTTGTAACTCGTATTCGTAAAATCCGCCGGCGATGGGATTCCCGCGCGAATCTTTGAGTACATAGGTCACGGGATTAGTTTTCTGCACTTTAACGATCTTAAACACTTCGGTCGACCAATTTGGCGTGTAACCTTTCTTAAAGATGGTCTTGACTTTACTCACGCGTACCGGATCGCCTACTTTGAATCTTGCCGGTGCCGCAATCTTTACGTTGCTGTATACCGTATTTAAAAGTTTATCGGCGATCGCGGGGGTAACATCGATAGGTCTCATACCGATAGTGCGATGTTTTCGCGCATTGTACTCTCCAATGAGCCGGGACAACGCGTCGATCCACTTGTAATTTCCATTAAGCGTAAACATTTTCCACATATTGTTCTTTAACGTTCGGTTGAATCGTTCCACGACCGAGGCTTTCATGACAGAGTACGTCGAATAATGATTAATGCTATGCTTCTTCACGAGTTTCTGTACATTTGCGTTGTAAAATTCTTTTCCTCTGTCGGTTTGAAAATTTTTCGGGCATCTTCCATCGTCTCGAATTATCTTTGCGATCGTATCCGACATCTCGTTTCCACTCTTACTCTTGAGCGCTACAGCCCACGCATACTTGCTCAACACATCGATAACTGTGAGTATGTAGTTGTAGCCTTTGTTGAATCGTGCATATGGACGCATCTCGACCACGTCCGCCTGCCACAGATCGTCGTATCCGTGTACTATGACACGCCTACGTGGGAAATTTTTTCTCGCTGGAGCATGCAATTCTTCCACGAGCAGCTGTTTTTCAGAGGTCTTTTGCGACATATTTGATCGAGGCATAATTTGCAATAATGAGATAATTCCTCCACGTATATTCTTTATATATCTTTCTTCTCCTGCGCTGAATTAGATGTAGTCTACGCGTGAGTTGCATACCGAAGCATTTTCTGCATCTCATCCATCATTATTTGCAGCGTTTGCACATTCGTCTCGAGCGTGATTATTTTTTTCTCAAGTTCTTCCAGTCTATCTTCTAAAGGCTTGACACGTATTTTCACGTACTGTTTGTTTGCGGCATCAGTATCATCTTCCGGTTGCGCTACCCGTCGTATCTTGCGCGACCTTGCGTCAAAGCCGGAGGCTGTCTGACACAGAGCGTTATCGCGCACGTAATTTCTTAGTAATCCATTCCATTGATAGTATGAGTTGTTTGGTGTTCCCAACGATAATCCAAATTTATTAATCGACATTTCGATACAAACAATAATGACAGACTGACTCGTTTCGCCGACGCATAGATTAATTTATAATAAGGCCAGCTTCGTAAAGTTCCTCGATAATTGATAATATTTCATTGTCGTGGGCATTGTTGCCGGCTTGACGCGAAGCTTCCAGCAATCGCAAGCGATCTACCAACTCGTTGGGATCATTCCAATGCACATAATCGATCTTATTATCGTTTAACGCCATAGCGCGCGGTATGTTTATACCTCTTCCAGCTTTTTTTCCAGGCGCTATTATATTTTTAATAGAGATTAATGGCGCTATTATATTTTTATACTTGTATCCCTTGTTACTTAACAATGGATTACGCATATCATTGCCACGTCTATGCGCATTTGTCGCCAGTAATATATTTTTGTATTTAATTTTATCATCGTCATTGTATACGTCACCGTCGGGTATTCTCTTGAAAATCAACTCGTAGAGACCTGGTGTTCCCACGTATCTTATTCCACCGATAATTATATTGTCATCTTTATCCACATCAAAAATTTTATCACCGAGCATCATTCCTTCGTTGCAAAATTTAACACCGTAAACATAATCCATACTGATATTTTTATCTTGACTCAAAATAGCTCCCACATATTTTTGCCCTAGTGGACCCAAATGTTCGCGCAATGTATTTTGACCCTCGGATGTTTGTAATTGATATTGAACCGACGTCACAAGCGTTTCAGGCGTAGATTCGAAAATTTCTTCCACATACGGAGACGATCTTTCGTACAATATTTGACTCGATTGTACATCTTTTATCGGAGTAGAAGCAACCACATTCGATAATTGTTTCATCCGCTTACGTTTTGATTGATTTGGAGTAGAAGTTATTAGCGAATCGTTCAATGATATATTTGACCTTGTTCGCTTTGTTCCAGACTCTTTTTTCAGATGCTTGTCTTCGAGCATACTCGATGGTTCGATTTTCGCTTCATTAGATTCCACATTGATTGTATTTTCGACAAGTTGTTTTAGAGGTTCGATAATTGGTTTAAAGTGTCTCTCCAATGCGACGTCTTCCTCCATTTGACCGGTTTTTAAAGAACGATATTTTTTGCGGATTGATTCGCTCGTTTTTACAATCTCTCTCGCAATCTTCTCACGATCGTCACTGTCAATCGTCGTCGTCATGTTGCGCTCGGACGAAAATTTTAGACGTTGCTCGATCGATGTATCGATAGCGACTAACCACTTTACGGTATTGCAAAATCGTTAAATCCTTTTCGATATCGTCCATTAGTCTGTAAACTGTCTTTATCAATCACTACAAATCCATACTCGTGTTGCCAACATTTCTGACAGAATGCGCGAAAATCGCCGTAAGACATGTCAGTATTTACATGATCGTTGTATACATGTTTCAAATTTGTACCATCTTGTTTAAATAAAATCAGTAAATTTGCATTGTCCCGTATAAGATGCTTGGGTATCTTGGCATACGTTTGACAAAGATAGAAACAGTCGACGCTCGAGTGTCGACCCATTGCAAAGTACTCTCTTATCGTATCTTGCTTATCGCATGCCACGTCGTCAAAGATAAAAATGGAATTCGGAAGCGCCTCGCTCGGTGGAATAACGTCACTATTATTAGAGAATGTAAAATAACCAATTTCATCGATCGATAATAGCAAATTTTCCAAATATCGATATTTCGGTTGTTGAAGTGATTTCGAGTATACGTACACATTCTCGAAATGTACACCGTGTGGACTTTCTATCAAACTTATCAACACGTTAGTCTTACCGCAATTCGAAGGACCGCAAATGATACCGCGTATAGTAGTCGGCAGCATGTTTCCATGCTTGCGTATTTCTTTCTCGGACATTACTCGTGTTTTATCGTCAAAATTTATCACTTTGATTATCGTCGCTTGTCGCGCGAACCGCATGTTTGCTCTCGCGAGTCTCAAATCAGATTTTGGAAAATGAGTTATCGGGGCCCTATTTATAGAGGTACACCGAATCGAAACCGCTCAGTCTCAAAAATGTTTCTTCTTCTATCGGTTGACAGCGATATTCTCGAGCTTACCACCGAGCAGTTACAGATTATCCCCAAGATTGTTTTACTGCGAGACTTTGGTAGCTACGTGGAACAATTGTGGGACAAGCTTCCCGAACATATAAAAGCTGACTCAGAGGTTCAACAGTATCGTCGATGCACGCGACATTATAATTTGCCGTGCCAACAAACACATTTCGACGGTCCAACACCATTAATAAAAGATTGTGGCAAATGCCAGCAAAAATTATAAGAGGTAGCGGTTTGTTGAATCGTGCGATAAACGCACTTCCTGTCGAATTACATATTCCAGGCTATCAGTTTTGCGGACCGGGAACTCATTTAGAAACGCGATTGGCTAGAGGCGATCGAGGTGTCAATCCATTGGATGCCGCGTGTCGCGAGCACGACATAGCTTATTCTGAAAGCAACGATCTCGGTCAACGACATGTTGCGGATAATATACTCGCCACGAAAGCGCGAACACGTATTACCGCGAGAGATTCGACTATTGGTAAGAAAGCAGCCGCTACAGCTGTTTGGGCGGCTATGAAAGCAAAGACAAAATTCGGTATGGGGATGAAAACAAAAAAATCATCGATGAAGAAAAAGACTGCGAAAAAACGAATACTTCCTATAGCGAAGCGCGGTGGTATCTTACCCATTTTACCATTATTGGGAGTTCTCGGTTCGTTGGCTGGCGGAGCAGCGGGAATCGCGAAGGCGGTGAACGATAGCAAGGCGGCGCAACGTCAGCTCGAAGAAATGCAGCGTCATAATCGCGCCATGGAAGGTCACGGTCTTTATCTCGCTCCATACAAGCGCGGACGAGGGTTCTCAACAGCGGCCAAGAAAAAAAAAAAACGTCAAAATAAAAATGCCTGCCGGTGTAACAACTAATGTACAATTGGAACAACTTGCAAGACGTATGCGTATACAATTTTTTAGAGGCGTTTTCATGCGCAATAATTTACCGATAAACGGTATACGGCGAAATGAGAGCGGTATCGTCAATTTGGATGACGTCGATGGTTTCGGTACTCATTGGGTTGCGTATGCAAAGAGGGGAGATCGTGTGGTATATTTCGATAGTTTTGGAAATCTTCGACCGCCCAAGGAATTAGTGCGATATTTTGGACAGAATGTTACAAATATAGAATACAATCACACGGCCTATCAGAATTATAATCAAAGTATTTGTGGACAATTGTGTCTTCGATTTCTTCAAACAGTCGATGATCGATATGAATTTAAAGCTTGACAATTCTCCGTCGCGTCTCAGTATTCGTTCGACAGTTTTCCAGAATGTCACTCACGCTTACGTTGACCGGCAAGAGTAGCGTTCTTGCTGTAAGCTACTTTCCAGCTATAGATTTAAACGATGGCGATTACGAGCTTGGTTTAACAGATTTTGAAACTTATCATACGATATCGAACGTGAATTCTTGGAATAATAAATTTTATTTTGATAACGACGATAAGGAAATTACGATTCCCGAAGGATCGTACGAATTACACGCAATAAACGAATATCTCCGACGTGCAATTTTGCGACATCGACGCGTAGTTGATTCCAACGATATTGTTGATGGCGAAGAACACGATGAATATCCAATAATGCTTCGCGCTAATCATAATACGCTAAAAAGTGAAATCAAATGTGTCTATAGAATAAATTTTAGTAAACCGGGCAACGTTGGATCGTTGTTGGGATTCTCGTCGAATCGTATATTACAGCCTCGGATATGGCACGAATCGGATGTACCGATAAATATTATTAGCGTAAATATTATTCGTATAGAATGCAGCGTAACCACTGGCGCGTACAGCAATGACAAGCGCGTACACACGATACATGAATTTTCACCGAGCGTGCCGCCAGGATATAAGATATCGGAAACGCCAGCACAGATCATTTATCTACCGATCGTCGCACGGAGCATTACTGATTTAACGATACGCATTGTTGATCAAGAAGGACATTTGCTCGATTTTCGAGGAGAGGAAATTACCGTAAGATTGCATATACGGCGGCGGCAAAACTAAAGCGTTTGACAAATGAAATGCTTGTGTTGAACGAAAGCACGGAGCACGCGAGAGACAATATCTTTACGAGGGACAATATTTTTGCGAGAAGGCGAGTGACTGCGGTATCGGGTGACAATAATCAGATATCTGGTTGCGCTAAAAATAAGCTCAGCGCGTTGAATCGCGAGTTTTTAAAATCATTGGGATTCGTCGTACGAAATACTTGAACGATATGATTGACATCTTGAATATCGGAGGCGAGCCGATCTTTGACGATCGTATCGTCAAGATTGAGACTCATACGTACAATCCATACGCCAACACAACGCTTGGATATAGCGACGAGATACGGATACCGATACAACATCAAGATTTGTACACGTTACCATGTGAAAGTTTTCTATACGTCGAGGGAAAGTTGAAGGTGCGTAAAGTAGATGAAGGAGCAAGAGTGGTATTGGGAAACAATTGTGTCGCGTTTATGTTTGATGAACTTCGATATGAACTCGACGGTGTGGAGATTGACCGCAACAGAAACGTTGGAATAACTTCCACGATTAAAAACTATGTCTCTCTAACAACCGAGAAAGGTAAAATCTTGGAGAATGCTGCGTGGAATATGTCGCATAATGCTGCTGAAGCCTACTTCAATTTTTGCGTGCCGCTAAACCTACTATTGGGTTTTTGCGAAGATTATAAGCGAGTTGTGATCAACGCTCGTCACGAATTAATTCTGATACGTTCGCGCAACGACAACAATTGCATATTTGGACATGCTTCGGCTGAAGCTGATATCGAATTATTCAAGATACAATGGCGTATGCCTCATGTAATATTGAGCGAGGTCAATAAACTATCCTTGCTACGCACGTTGGAAAGCGGGCGATACTTGAATATGAGTTTTCGCTCTTGGGATCTATACGAATTTCCTCTATTGCATAATACGACTAAGCATTCGTGGACTGTGAAAGCCGCCTCTCAGCTGGAGAAGCCGCGATACGTGATCTTTGCGCTGCAGACTGGCAGAAAAAATGCTGTGTCAAAAGATATTACTACATTCGACGACTGCAAATTGACCAACGTTAAACTCTATCTAAACTCGGAATTTTATCCCTACGATGATTTGAATTTAGATTTCGATAAAAATAGATTCGCCCTCTTGTTTGATATGTACTCTCGTTTTCGCAAATCTTATTACGGATGTGATAATGATGATGTGCTATTAAACATTTCAAAATTTTTACATTGTGGTCCTCTCGCGGTTATCGATTGCTCGCGACAAAACGAGTCTGTCAAAAATTCCACCGTGGACGTGAGATTAGAGTTTGAGTGCAAGGAGGATATACCAGCAAATACCACCGCCTATTGTCTCATCTTGCACGATCGCGTTGTCGAATATTGTCCATTGACCAACGTAGTTCGTAAAATTACCTAGATCAGCAAATATCCCTTCCAATGTTAAAAAAATATATATAAAGATTGAGATTTTGACGATCGACAGCAGTTGTACATCGTTCTTGCAATCGTACAGTAATATTATCAGCATGATCGCGCCAACGTTTGTGGATCTGCAAGGATTCATTATCGGGAGAAACTTTGTCGTGAAGGAAGTAGCGATACTGAGAAATGGATTTGTTCTTTCTCACTACTTTTTTGCAAGTCCCGTACCATGGCGTGCGCTTACAAAATCTGAGAGATGCCAAGCTTCATGGCTAATCGGACATCACCATGGGCTTCAATGGGAGGATGGAAACGTTCCATACAGCTTCGCCAAGCGTTTGATTACGAGAGCTGTGATGGGTGCGGCGGAAGAGGAAGATGGAGCATCTCCTATCGTGTATGTTAAAGGACACAAAAAACGAGAATGGCTGGCCGATATACTTGACGATGATGCGAGAAACGACGTTATTATTGAGACCTTGGATGCGGACTATGAAGATATCACTTCGTTAAATAAGCTAGATGTTACTAATACTATGCGCTGTGAAAAACATTTGAAAAATTGCGCTTTACAAAATGTATTTAAAATATTCAATTGGTGGACGAATCATCATAAAGATTCACCCAAACATTTTTTAGAATAAATTATTGTTAAAATATATTTTTATTCTCTTTTGTTTTTCCCTTTTCCTCTTTCTTATCCCAGTATGCGAGTATTAAATTTCAGTACGTGACGTTAGATAGCGGCGTCAGCCACCTTATCAGACTACAGATGTTACATTTCAGTACATGCACATAGACTTTAAATATTTGAATGGTGTATAAATAATTGTTTTGTCGTTCAAAGCCGTTCGAAAGCTGTTCAATAGTCGTTCAATAGTCGTTCATAGCCGTTCAATAGCCGTTCGATAGCCGTTCAAAGCCGTTCGATAGCTGTTCAAAGCTGTTCGATAGCCGTTCGATAGCTGTTCAAAGCTGTTCGATAGCCGTTCGACAGCTGTTCAAAGCCGTTCAAAAACCGTTCATAGCCGTTCGACAGCCGTTCAAAGCCGTTCGGTAGCCGTTCATAGCCGTTCGGTAGCCGTTCGATAGCCGTTCGATAGCCGTTCGATAGCCGTTCAATAGTGGTTTACATATTATAATAATATATTATTCATATTTAAAAGACTTTAAATAGTTGTCTGTGGAAACATGCTAACTTTTGTTTTCTTATCATGTGCTGAGACTAAGCGTTCTTCGTAAGTGATACATCCCCTACTCTAAAATGTTCGAGACAATGTCTATCCCGTTGTGTCCGTCATAAAGTGTCCGACAGTCTGACAAATTAAAAGTGTCTTAAGTGTCTCAGTGAAAATATTCAAAATGCCGTCACTAATAAACTTGGTATTGCAACGGGGTCGATGGAACGCGTCGTGGTGGGCGGAGGATCTCGCAATGGGGCTGTTGAGAGCCCTGTTGAATCTCGTAGTATTTCAAAGAGTAAGTAATATTTGTTTTACATTAAAATTATGTTTTATATTAAAATTATGTTTTATAATATATTAATTATTTATAATATATATTATAATTTGATTTAATTTAATTTATAGTACGACTTTACTCGTGAGATCCGGATTCCCGGTTTCATTAACATAGAACATCGACAAGATGTGCGAATGTTGCGGCGGCAAGAGCGCTATTTCCGCGAGGATGTGTGGGAGCATAACGGCCCCGACGGCCTCTATTTGGCGTTAAGACGTCTCTTCGGGCTCGAGCCCTACGAGGAAGACGTGGTGGAAGAACCGTGGGACGAGCCTCCGAGCAAGAGGTCGAAAAATTAATTGTAAGTATCTATTTTTTAAAAATTTTAAAACGTTCAAACTAGATATTTTAATAAGACTTGTATTCTTTCTGTTTCAGATGGAGCGTCGCCTTATTATTATATTATACATATTTTATATCTTTTTGTATATTTTATATTTTTATATTTTAATATTTTATATATATATATATATATATTTTTAAACACACACACACACACACACACACACACACACACACACACACACACACACACACACACACACACACATACACATACACACAATTATATTAAACATAAATTTTAAATAAATATTATTATTATTATTATATTTAAAAAAAAATGTCGATTATTTCTGCGCCTCCTTCTCCCACGTCCATGCATGCCTCGCGCTGTCTCTCTCTATCTCCCACATGCATGCGAACGTCATCCTTTTCCCACGCCAATGCCGACGCAATCCTTTTTCTACACGTGTGCATGCCTCGCGCTATCTCTCTCACACCGCCTTGCGAACGCCGTATTATCCGCGTGCATCCTTCGCGCTATCTCTCTCTCTTTCTCCCAAGTGCATGCCTCGCGCCATCTCTCTCCAACGTGCATGCCTCGCGCCATCTCTCTCCAACTTGCATGCCTCTCGCCATCTCTCTCCAACGTGCATGCAAACGCTATCCTTGTCTTACGCTCATATGGACGCTTCGCGCTATCCTTCTCCCACGCCTCCTCGCGGTATCGCGTTCTCTCTTCCCCGCGGGTCCCTCGCCTATCGGTTTCGCCGCGATCCCCCTCTTCCCCGCGGGTCCCTCACCTATCGGTTTCGCCGCGATCCCCCTCCCCCTCTCCGCGGACCCCTCGCCTACCGGTTAGGTTAGCGGGTCCCTCGCCTATCGGTTAGGACGCGGTCCCCTCCCCCCTCTCCGCGGACCCCTCGCCCATCGGTTAGGACGCGGTCCCCCTCCCCCCCTCTCCGCGGACCCCTCACCCATCGGTTAGGACGCGATTCCCCCGCGTGACGTCATACCCCCCGCGCCGGTTTCCCCTCGCCCCTCACCCCCCTCAGAGGACCATGGCTTAGAACCCGCATAGCTCTACTACTCAAAATGTAAAATATAATAAATTTAATCCATTCAATATTGATCTAATATAATTTTTATTTATATCAATTTTTTAATATTATATTCATTATTATTTTTATTATTATTTATTATTATTTTTAACTTACCGTCATCACTAAACGAAGACGTTTTCTTGTTAATATCACAATTGCTTTTAAAAGGTTGGTTGCCTGAATTTATACTGACATGAACTTAGCAACTGTTACGAAAAAATGGGACGCGACGCATTTTTTCATCCGAGCTTTTTATTCGAGTTTTGCATCCAAGATCGGTGTGTCCACGAGCCGAGTTCTAGTAACTTTTTCTCGGAACTAGAACTCGGACCGAGTTCTCGGATCGTGGACACAGGCCTTTACAGGAACTCTACGCGATCCAAGATCTCAGCGCCTCCAGAACCCAAATGGCCAAGCCAAGAACTAATAATCATATATTCTGCGAATTATTTGCAAGAGAAGAATTTGAAGTGAGAAAAAGTGCTATAAATGAAATAAAAAATGGTTCGTTATTGTTCATTATTAAAATTTAAATTGATTTAAGAATTTAATATGGAAGAGAGCAACAAGTTTTCTATTCAAAAAGAAAGGAAACCATAATGTAATGCACCCAGATAGCCAAGTTTGTCCGATCACGTATTGCAAATTATGCATTACATATTATATCGGTAGAACTCTGCCAGCAGCCGCGCATGATTTGGCATTTCAATTAGTGCCGGCAGAAATGCAACAAAAAACAAGCAATCTCTGCATCATTATATGCTACAACAAATGCTGCAAAATTTAAGCAGAAGTTCTTGGCATAAAAACAGTAGATTTAAAGCATTGCGTGTTGGCACAATATGTCAACAGAAGCTAAATAAAAACTGAACATAACATGACACATCATGCTATATCGGTAGAATATTGTTAGAAATCGAGTTCATCTGCTTTTAGTGTCTCTAGTGCGATCTTAGAGACTATAATCAGAGACTGGCCACGAAAAGGCCAGTTTTGATTGGTCCGCCATTTTTTATCTATTCCCGCTAATTTTTAAATCTATTAATTACGTTAATCTTAAAATATAACACAATTTTTAAAAAGTAAACGTTTTAAAGTTAATAAAAAGTATTTTTTATCATACAATTCTAATTTTTTATAATATCTATTTATATTAAAATGCAAAATTGGATAATTATGAAAATTAATATTCACAAAATTTTATTTTATATAATCATACTACTAATTTATCAATATATTTTTTATATAATTATTACGATTTTTAAATTATTTATAATAATTAAATAAAATAACATAAATGAAGGGAAATAAATAAAGTAAAATGAAATATGAAAGAAAAACAATCCTTTTTATTTAAAATAATTGTCATTGACATTAATTTATTATTATAAAGAAGCTTTTTATTGTAACATAGAGTAAGTAAATAAAATCAAGGAAAAATAAACCAAAATATTAAAATCACAATGAAAATAATATCAAAATGATGTCGAAATGACATCAAACAACGTCAAAATGACGTCATTTTAACGTCATTTTGATATCATTATGATCTGTTCTACTTATATATTGTTATATATACCTATTGTTTCATTAACAAGTTATTTAAAGGAAAAATGCGTTGCCATAGATTTACTATCACAGATATTATTTATATTGGTTTTATCTTTTTTATTAAAAATTCTTAATCTAAAAACTATAAATCTTTTCACAATTTTAAAAAACAAATCGTAACAAGTTAATATGTGATTTGCATTTAACTTTTTACATTTTTTTAATAAAAATAATTTCAAATTAATATTTTTCATATTACTAAAATATTTAGAATAATGTCGAAATATTTGTTCTAATTTTAAAAATCTTTTAAATGTTTTTACATTGATATAATATAAAGAATTTTTTGTGTAAGCTTTAAATTGTACGAATCTGCTAAATGAATATTGTAATAAAGTTTTCGATCCTATATATTGATTTTTAAGCAAATATTGCACACTTTACATGCCTTCATGATGGAATTTAAGATATATCCAGCAATGTTATATAAAGAGTTTAAATCAAGATTTGTCATTTCATCAATAGTATTATTATTAAAATCTGATATTTTATTTGTACTTGGTATACTATCTTGCATTATGTCTTTACTTTTTTTTTTGTTTTATCGATGATAAATATTCAAGAAATCCTAATAAATATTCCGATAAATAGATAGTTTAATGTATTTAGCCTGATTTAGCCACATGCACGCGAAGTAAAATATCTCGTAAAATATTTAGTTTTTGATAATCTTACCGTAATACTTTTATGTACAGAATAATGAGACAAATCAATTAGTAAAAAAAAATAATTGTTTTTAAGAAAAAGTATGTAATTATTTACAATATATTTTTTTAAACAATTATTTGTTTTTTTCTTCACACTAATTGATTTGTCTCATTATTCTGTACATAAAAGTATTACGGTAAGATTATCGAAAACTAAATATTTCACGAGATATTTTATTTTTTATATCAAAATATGTCAGATTAAAATATAAAATAACTTAAAAAGTACTTGATGAAAAAATATTTTATTATAGTGTTTTGAAAAGCTCTCGAGATAAGCTACAAGAATATGCAATAAAAAAATGGGGGGTTCCATTTAAGAAAACATCGATCACATTGACTTGGCCTTGAAAAGGTCATTCAAGGTCAAGTCCACATTTTCATCATGTGTCCCCTGTAAAACATACAACTTTTGTCTAAAACATTTTTGTCTTAAACTTATATATTTTCAGATATTTCAGTGGATATATTAAAATGGCCTACCCTGTATATATATACAGGGTGTCCCAGATCATTGGGGACAATACTCGTGTGCAGATAGAGCGGATTAGCATTAGATAGAGCATTATAAAAAAATATGATAGAGGACTTTTCGACTCAATTTGGTCCGCTCTATCTGCACACGAGTATTGTCCCCAATGATCTGTATATATAAGCACTACTGACGTTTGTGTCTTAAGATGGCGGCGGTGGGCATGGTGGAGGTAGAGTTGGCGCCTCTCTGATAATTTAGGACTCTAGTGTAAACTAGGCCATAGCCATATACTAAGGGCCAATTTCACCAAGTCCGGTTAGATGAACCGACGGTTAAAATTAGCAGGGTGGCCAACAGAAAATAGAGTTGAAGGAAAACCAAGTATTCATATCATTTCAATTGGAACCCTGCTAATTTTAACCGTCGGTTCATCTAACTCACGGTCTTACATACAGGTCTGGAAACTCCGGTGTTTTTTTAGTGGTGGGAGGTGTCACCGTTTTTGAGGCATGAACCTCAGTTTCCCGTCCATCCGATAGGTGTGCTACAATACTGGGGTCTAGTAGCTATAGATATATAGCAGCAGATAACCTCATCAAAGCTACCGTTGTGTCATCACTCATCGCTGTCATCAGGGTCATCAGTCGTATAGATGCGTGTGAAGAGTGTCGAAAAACTATTCAACAAAGAAATTCGTCTTCAATGTCGAAGCTGGTCGACGAGAAATCTCGAGGGCGGTTAATTCATGCCAATACACATGTTGAGGAAACACATAGTAAACATATCCGTAATTATAAACCTATACAAAGGAGAATACAATCGATCGCGAATTTGAATATTAGCGCGCCGGCCGGCGAGTGCGCTTCGCGCACAGCGCGCACCGATCATTTGCCTCCGCGTCGGTTACGTCGCTCCGCAAATCGCGAGGAGCGAGGACTGCTCGAAACCAAACAGACAACGAACACTTCTTCGAACAAACTTATTTCGTTTGTTGAGTTTTGTTTTGCCAAACACGCTAACGAAAAGCATGTATTTGATTTAACAATGGACGAAGTTTTATCTAATTATAATTTTACGTTTCCGTGCTTGAAGCATGCTTCAAAAATATTATCGTATGCTATATATTATTATATAAGGCTGAGGATGCGTCAATTCACGTATCAGGAAAACCAAAAAAAAACAAAAACAATTCGTTGTGAAGAACAAACTTGCTAAACTGACAAAGCAATAAAAGTTATAGTAATATACACAATGCGTTTGCTACTTTCTTGTACTCCTCAATGAGCTTCTGTTTTAAAAAGATTGTTTTTTAGACATCATTGCACAGCTGTTTGGATCTGTGTAATGTGATTGGCTCACCCCTAGGTTGCACTGCTGCAGGTGCCGGAAGCGAGAACTACCATCCTTGCTTCAAAATCGGAGACACTCCCCACCCTACAAATTTCCAGACCTGTATGTAAGATCGTGATCTAACCGGACTTGGTGAAATTAGTCCTAAATGTCGGGTGCACCCACTGATCTATATATCTGGATTGCCGATCGCCTTTGTTCGTAGAACTCAAAACTGTCCCCAAATGAACGCCGCCATTTTACTCGGCAATTTGCCTCCGAGCGTGGGAAATTCAAATGAGTTGGACTAAAACCACGGTCTATGTAAGACCGTAACTGAAACTTACGTTTACGTAACATTTTGCTGTAATTTTAAAAATCAGGATTAAACGATGAAACAGATCATAAAATAGACCAAAATATTACAAGATTTTATGTTTAATAAGACAATAATTCTTTATTCATTCAATAAAGGTTCTTATCATACGTTTTAATTGCGATAATACAATCAACTTGTCATGATTCGAGGAATTTTGGATTATATTTTAATATTTACAATTTCTTAATCATTTTTTGTGGGTCTTATAAATAAAATATTTGCAAATATAGAGAATGTTATTATAGTTGGACTTTCCTTTTCGTGTGCAGCTGTTACAAAGTTAAAAAGGAAGTTAAAAGTTAAAAAACTGTTAAAAAGTTTATTAAGCGGTATCCATGATCTGCACTTATTGGTATCACTTAGGGTGCGTTCCGTTTCACGCATGAACCGCATGAAACGCAGCATATCGCATGAGCGCATTGACTCGTTCCCTTTTTCCCATCACTCTTACTGCGCATAGAGAAACGGAACAGACCCATGCGCGCTTGTGCTGTTTGTAAACAGACATGGCAGATGAAATGTATGATATTTCTGCAAGCATTCTACAAGCATTGTATATAATATATAGAGAGAATTTTCTAGTTTGAAATATTTTCAGACCTCACATATTCCTAAAAGACGTCTAAAAAACGATTTAAAGATGTCTTATCGTTCTTTAAATATTTTCAAGATGTCTTTTGGCCTTTTCGTGCTGTCTGGGTATAAATGTCTTTTTAATACAATTTTTAATATTTATGGAAAGCAATGGAATTTTAAACGAAATCTCGAAATGCGTCGGTCTTGTAGATAGAAAGTGATACATGATCATTTATCGATGAACGCATTAACCGAATTCTTTGCAGGCTTTGTAAGGGCCGCGCCGTTGTGTCCGCCTATGTGTACATATATTTAGATTTGGAGTTTTATTCAGTATCGGACACGTCGAACATCCACAATTTATCATCAACATAAATTTGTAGCTTCTTCAAAGTCATTTTTTATGAATTTCGGAATCCTATAATTTGTACCACTTTGCAGATAGTCTCCTTCCCGCCTAAATAACTCTCGCGCATGGACCACGCATGGACTACACCACCTCGGGAGCTGAGGCAGCTCATGCGCTCTCATGCGCTGCACAATATGGCGCGGCGTTGTGGTGGGAGACCGTTCCCATGCGCGCATGAACTGCGCATGGATTGAAACGGAACGATCTCGTGCGCTCCTATGCGCATCATGCAAGAAACGAAACGCACCCTTAGAGCACCATCACGCATGCGCGCACCTCGGGAGTGTAAAATGGCGGACCTTCAATTGGGGTACATCCTTAGAACATATATAAATGGAAGGGGAATAGGCTGAAAAGTGTCGGAAGGAAATGAGAAAGAAAATCGTAGTTGCCTCTCTCTTGTGAGTAACTACACATACAAGCATCGTGTCTGTAGATATACATACTTTTGTGTACACACACATGTGACTAATGTAACCTTATTTTTCATTGGGCCAAACCGGTAAGCCATGCATGCGCACTTTTGAGCAGTTACTCACAAGAGAGAGGTAACTATGATTTTCTTTCTCACTTCCTTCCGACATGTTTTTCTATCGGGAAACAAAGGCATTCCCCTTCCATTTATATATGTTCTAAGGCCGGATTCATACCTTGGCAGAAAAGCAGAAGCAGAAAAGCAGAGGCCAATCATAACTCGCGCTAAAAAAGCAGAATGTACTACTTATTTTCAGCGCGAGTTCTGATTGGCTTCTGCTTTTCTAGCGCGAGTTCTGATTGGCTTCTGCTTTTCTGCTTTCTGCTTTCCTGCCAAGGTGTGAATTCTCCCTAAGGGTACATCTCCAGAAGGCCTATCAGCAATCCAGATATATAGATCAGTAGGTGCACCCGGGTAGGGAATCGGAACACAGCACTGGTCTAGTTTCCACCGAAGTATTAATTCGCATCTAGTGCGGCGTAAGACTAAATTTAAGTCGATGGAAATACGACTGACTGTGTTCATTTTACTCTCACTCCGATCTACAAGCTTTGTCGGAGTGGCAGCGAATTGACACGAAATTTATGGCGAATTCGATTGATGTGCACTCGCTCCGTTTCAGTGGCTAGTAACTTTTTGTTACCAGACGCACATGTTTGGAGCGCGTAGTTTAATACTGACCCGAATGCGGTTATTTGCTGACTTGGGAGCGATTACAGGCACTGATCCCAATATAGTGCATTTAGTAACTTTTTTAGTGGTGCCCACATGTGCAATATGCGACTTGTAATCAACAAGAGAGCAGAGGAAAACCTACAGTAATCAAAGAGAGATACTTTAAATATGAAATAATATAATAAATATTTAAACTATACATTGAAATTATGTGTGATAATATCTCTTTATCAGAATATTCATTTATAATATTTGTCATATTCCGAACTTTCGGAATTTGTGTTTCATGTCGCATTAATACTGCCATCATTTCTTCATCGCTAGAACTGCTCGAACTATTTAACAGTTCATCTAATAATAATATTTTAGCTGCCATATTTTTTCATTGGGATACTCAAATTTGCACTGAACTGCACTGTCGAAAATCTCAGTGCAATTCAGTGCCTTCTGCACTAGTGCAATGTATTTCAACCGAACGTACAAATAACACTGCACTGGAATAATACAGTTCAGTCAAACACGTTTTCACTAGCACATGTTTTCAGTGCACTATCAACCGAATACACATAAAATTCTGAACAAGTACAGGGCAAGCCAACCGAATACTAAATACTGAAAGAGTGCGCACTCAGTGCGCACTAGTGCATCCAATCGAATTCGCTATTAGACGGTGGAAATGCTTGAAAGTAGATGGTGCCAACCTTTACTTCCCATTATTTCGTAACCATCAATATATAGTCGATATATAGTCTATATGTTGATGTTCGTAACAGTTACCGTTCGTATTAATTATCAAAATGGGAAATAAACGAGAAATTTGTCAAGAATTATGTTTATTTACATTCACAAGCAAAAGTTAAGTTGGCTTTACTGAAATATCAATCTTCCTTGCTTCTATTCTACTTCCAATGGAAATAGTGCGTTAAATTCGATGCGCACCGAAAGAGAATCGGATTGACGATTTCGGTGGAAACTAGATCTATGACTACGTTTACACGTCACCCCTAATCGGGTTTAATAACATCCGCAATTCCAAGGCTGGCCAATCACAGTCATTCCATTCTTCAGAGAAATAGCCGTGATTGGCCAGTTTTACAACTACGGATGTTATTAAACCTGATTAAGGGTGCCGTATAACAGAGCTTACTGACAATGACTACGTTTACACGTCACCCCTAATCGGGTTTGTAACAATGCACCCCCCATTATGACTCATTGTTACCCGGCAGTAGACCGCCGGAAGTCTGCCGCCCGGCGAACATCGGCCGGGCAGGGGCAGAGGCGCCGAGCGCCCATTTTTAAACATTAAATACACCGTGCGATAAACAACCGTACGGCCGTTATACGGCCGCCGAGATTCGGAAAGCCGAATACCGCCGAGCGCTGCCGTGAACGCCCGAGCGACACCCGCCGAAACGCCGCGTCGTTTCGCCCAGGGGAGGTGACGTATTACCGAATTACCTGCCGAAAAACAATACGTCATTATCCCCACCCGGGGGCAAACGACGCGGGTACCGTTAATCGCTCGGGTATATAACGGCAGCCTTTTTAGATCCAGGCACCAGATTTACCAGAATCGTACCAGAAACCGAATCCGCTCGAGCTGTACGCTCGAGACTTTCCTGATCCGATCCTAAGAAATCGCAAATACGACGGAACGCGAGGTTGACGAGTACGCAGCCTCCGCCGAGCATTCTCGGCTTCCGAACCGCTTTACGATCCGTTGAAATCCAAGATAGCTTTTCTCGAGAGTTCTCGAGAAAACGATTTAACTTCCGACCGCTCCGACCATCCGAACCGTGGGCTGGCGAGTTCGCCACCCCGTTGAGTTTTCTCAACACCGGCGGTCAACTCCGTACTCCGCGTGCGAAACAAGGAACAGCGAGTTCGCTGCCCGTTCGAGATTTCTCGATATCGCACGCATCCTATAACATCTGGGAATACGCGATATTAATAGTACCGCATACGTATAAGAAATCCTACGAGGCGATTTAAACCGATTCACACGTTTTTGTGAACCACGCGCACCGTCACAACAAACCGACCACGCGCCCCGCGCCGCCTACCCGGCGTGTTTATATCCGCGTCGCGTATACTACAGCGAATCTCATTATAAAGATCGCGCAATTCATAACAGCCGCGCCCCGTCAATAACGCATTACTGTCCGCCGCGCACCCGCTCCGCGGGGCCGTTATGTATTATTATTCCGCACCGATAGAAGCCTAATAAATTAACAGTTCTTTATAAATTTATTTACATCGTGTGTCTCAAATACTTTCTACGAGCCCTGATCACGACCGAGCGAATCCGCGAGCTCATAAAAAGTATACCCGTTACAGGTTTAATAACATCCGTAATTCTAAGGCTGGCCAATCACAGTCATTCCATTCTTCAGAGGAATAGCTGTGATTGGCCAGTTTTACAACTACGGATGTTATTAAACCCGATTAAGGGCCAATGAGCTCTGTTATACGGCACCCTTAGGACCAATTTCACCAAGTCCGGTTAGATGAACCAGCTCCGTAAAGTTAGCCGGACCACTTTAACTTTTTAATAATTAAAATTATCTAATTGTTTGGTGGTCGTTTGGTGATGATTGGAAGCTTAATTAAAACGTTTGGTGGTCAATCGTTTTTTTTTTAATTAAATAATTAAAATATTGGTGTAAAGTTAGCCGGACATTTTTAATTTTTAGTCTAATCGATTAAATCAGGGCTTATTCGATGCAGAATTGTTAGGTAGTCACAAATCCTTTATTTACAATGTTTGGTGGTCCATAATTTATCCAAAAAGTAAAAAAGACCATGTGCGGATAGGTAGTGGGGATGGCTAACTGGATGCTGTGAAGTTAGCCGAACAAATATATTATTTATCAACCAATTTTTTTCAAATTGGTCTTAATTGAAAGACAATCGTTTGGTGGTGATTGGTAGTCTAATTACAACGTTTGGTAGTTAATTATTAAGGTAACATTTCATGGGCAGTGAAAAGCAGCAGCAGTTTAGTAACTAACTAGCTTTGTTTGGTGATTTTACAGAATTGTTGCGCTGCCCATGAAATAGGTTTTCTGCAGTGTTTTAAATCGTTAATCTCAATTTCAATATTAATTGAGATATAACCGAATGAGTAATTATTTTTATAATTATAGTTCCTACAAACTTACCTCTGGTGATTCCATACTTTAGAATATATGTACATATATAACCAAAACACGGCTTTTACTGCTTTGCTGTTCAACAGGATGAACTTCAAACAGCAAAAACTTGCGCCGGAAGTACGTCACCGATTCTAGTTACTTTCTAAACTGCTGCTGCTTTTCACTGCTCATGAAATGTTACCTTTAGACTACTACGATTATAAAACCATGTGCGCTGATCCTGCGCCTGCGTGTGCCTTCGTCGTGTAATGGCTCTCGCAGACCAGCGCGTTGACGCGACGCGCGATATCCAATGAGAGCTCTGATTTTGGAAAAAATAAAGCTCTCATTGGATATCGCGCGTGATTTTCGGAAAAAATAAAGCTCTCATTGGATATCGCGCGTCGCGTCATCGCGCTGATCTGCAAGAGCCATAATGCTGATATTACATTCAGACAAAATGTTTGTGGATTGGCAATCAGATGGAGAATTTGGAGAATCTCGATAGAGACTCTAGAAATTCTCTATTCGATAATCAATCGTTACGTTCGACAAACATTCTGTCGTGTGAATGTATGTGACGTCCCGTCATTTTTCAAAACCATATTTCAACTAATAATTAAGTACCGCATCTATTACTGCATTATGCCTATGGAATATAGAACAATTATTTAACCAATTGCCCTTATTTCCATTATTAATCAATTTTACTAATTGCTCATTGTTCTAGTTCGATATGGTTGTTTAACTTAGAAATTAACTATATTTTAGTTCTTTTAATAGTAATAACCGATTGCGCAAGGAATTAAAAATTCCTTGGACCAGAGAGAAGCCTGAGAGCGGCCATCCCAGCGTTTTTCGTACGATAGCTTTCGGTCCCGTACAGCAGCGCCTCTACGTCCATTTGACAGACGCTTGGAACTACATGGCCACGTCCACTTTCGATGGCATGATAAAACAACCAATTGGTTCATGTCCATGCTACGTCCACTTTTCGATACTGTCGGTCTTGGTTCATGTCCGTGCTACATCCACTTTTCGATATTGTCGATGCTGGTAGTACACTGATCGCTAGACAAAGAGAGATGATTGCGCCATCTTTGTCTCTCTTTCATCGTGTATGTGTGTAGCGTCCGTGAAGATACAAACACCGATACATTGAGCACACGGATGCGATTGTTGGGAGATAATGTTAGACAAAAAGCGACAATCGCGTGCTATCCTTGTTCCTCTAGCGTATCGTTTTACGACCGAGATACAGCCTGAAAATGCTTTCTGGCCTCTCGTGACAGAAAGCAGTAATGCAACAAGGCTAATAAGCACCCACTTTTTGAGAATTTTATATTTGCGTATATATATATATATATGCGGATATATGTTTAAATTATAGTTAAAATTGTACTTGCAATTAAATATTATATGACGATTAATAATAATAGTAGAACAATAGATAATAGAGTGAATTAATACAAAATACGTAAGACGGGTGCCTGCTAGACTTGATGATTTGTTGCTTTGTTAATATCGATACTCCGTGCAGAGATGCCAATTCTGAGACTCTGCCACAGCCACAGCGTGTGGAGGGAATAACTCACACAAGCGTGAACCGTGTACATGTAATGCGCAGAGCGTTCTGCGTATTACACGTACACGGTTCACGCTTGTGTGAGTTATCCCCTCCACACGCTGTGGCTGTGGCAGCGTCTCAAAACTGGCATCACTGACTCCGTGTATCATAACTTTGATTTTCATTTTTTTTCTTCTGTAAAAAGCTATATAATATATATTTTATGGATTATTGTATATACAGGGTGTCTCACAACCTCCGTACAATATTTTAAAAGCGTATTCTGGAGGCAAAATAGAGTAAAAAATCTTAATAGAGAAATATCGAGGCTACAATAATTTTTGAGTTATAAGTGATCAAAGTTTGCCAATAATATTGCGTAGAATTCGCATCCTCAGGCTCGTAACTATATTTACATACGTACTGATCTATCATCTGTTATTGCTGACAGATAAAATAAATAAATTGATTTCCACAAAACTTTTCCGCGCGATCAAAACAAAATAAACTTCGTTTCTTAAATGTGTAAAAATATTAAATTTTTATTTTTATTTAAATATAATAATTAATCAACTATTTAAATTATTATTTAAGAAAAAATAAAATATTTTACGTACAACATTTATAGTTTGTTAATATCAGCTGACCGCCGTACATAGTATTCATATACATAAGAAACAATAAAATCAGCTGTGCAGTAAAAATTAATATTACTTGATTTGTAAAATCAATAACAGATGACAGATCAGTATGCGTGTATGTGTAGTTACGGATCTGAGCGCGCGAGCTCTACGCGATATCATTGGCAAACTTTGATCGCTTAAAACTCAAGAACTATTGCAGCCTCAAAATTTTTGTATTAGAATTTTTAACTCTATTTTAGTTCTAGAATACACTATTAAAGTATTGTACGGAGGTTGTGAGACACCCTGTATATAAAATGAAAATAAACTATTTTTATTTGTAATAAAATTTCTTTACAAATATTTGCAATTTGTAATATGTAATTATAGTTTGAAAAAGACATAAATATTTTAAACATATTTCTTAAAATATAATCACATTTAATAAATAAATGGGTAAATATAGCGAAAAGGGGACCCAGCCCCAATGACCTTGACCTTGATATATGTTATCAAGGACATAATTCTGAGTAACTTTTTCTTCTAGTTTAACCGTCGCTCGTTGCTTATTAAAAAGTTATTAACAAAAAAAGTTTGGAATATACCAAAGTACATGCATAGAAAGGAAGCACGCGCGCGCACTGATACACACGCACACACACACACACACACACACACACACACACAGGGGGGGTTGCAAGGGGGGGTTGCAATGTAGCATGTACTGTGTAAGTTGTAAAGCGAGATCCACCCTGTCTACCGGCGGGGTGGGTGCGGAAGGGGAGCCAAAGCCCCCCTTGCACCCCCCCCGCCGTGTGTGTGTGTGTGTGTGTATCAGTGCGCGCGCGTGCTTCCTGTCTATGCATGTACTTTAGTATATTCCAAACTTTTTTTGTTAATAACTTTTTAATAAGCAACGAGCGACGATTAAATTAGAAGAAAAAGTTATTCAGAATTATGTCCTTGACAACATATATCAAGGTCAAGGTCATTGGGGGTGGGTCCCCTTTTCGCTATATTTACCAAATACTGATATTTAAACATAGATATTTAAACAAAACAATAAAATTTGTATTTATTGGTATAGATATTTAAGCTTTCATTACTTTGCGATTTCTATGAATGTAATTTTCCGAATGGTTTCTTTTCGCCGCTTCTACATAGCGATATATATTTACGCATATTTGATACCTCCGCGCGGTTACCGTATTTTCACCGCACTGCTAAAAAAGTTGAACATATTGTTATTAAAAATGCTATGATAATATAATTGTTCTCGTAATATATTTATATCTATTCATATCTTTATTTGTATATCTTGATATACAGGGTGACTCGTAATGATCGCCCACTAAATACATAGCATTATTCCTTACCAAAAACTGAGACGAAAAGTCCTGAGCCATTTTTTTTTATAACGCTTAATAAAAAAGTTATTATTGAGTAAAGTCTGGCCAATCAGCGCCGACCTTTAGCCGGGCGCACGTCGGTGAGCCGTGCGCCGTGAAGTGTGTGCCGCCGCCAAGGACGTAAGAAATACCTGGACAGAGCGTAAGGTACCCTTTTAGACGCGGGGGCTGAGTCTGCAAGGGTGAGGGGTCCATCGTTGCGGCCATCTTAGAGGTCAGAGATTTTGCATCTACTTTCACGTCGCGCGGTATTACTCGACGTTAACCGAGACATGATCGCAACGATCACATTCCGTCAAATTTGTTTTCCAAATTTATTATTTAGTATTAAATATACAATATAAATAATAATAAAAATTAAACAAATTAGAATACAAATATTAAGTACAAATATTAATACATATAGTGTATTACAATATATATATATATATATATATATATATATATATATATATATGTATATATATAAATTTTATGTATCCTTTTTTTCGAGTAAAAAAACTTTCTTTGTTTCAAGACGTTTAAATTGAATAGATCACACTCCGTGAAGTTATCCGCCACCGCCATCTTAAAGGCCACCATCCGTTTCAATAGACATTTCATTCCCCTCACCCTTTGTGCTTCAACCCCGCAGGGTTACGCTCTGTCCAGGTATTTCTTACGTCCATGGCCGCCGCATACTAGCAGCTTTATTATACGTTATAAAAAAAAATGGCTCAGGACTTTTCGTCTCAGTTTTTGGTAAGGAATAATGCTATGTACTTAGTGGGCGGTCATTACTGGTCACCCTGTATATATACAGGGTGCGGCATTTATAGTGACGCGGGCATATTTTTCGGAAACGAAGTGAGATATCAAAAAATGTTTCAGACAAAAGTTGCATGGTTTCGAGGGGGCCACATGATAAAAATATGGATTTGACCTTGAGTGACCTTTTCAAGGTGAGGTCAATATGGTCGATGTTTTCTTAAATGGAACTCCCCTTTTTTTATTACATATTCTTGTAGCTTATCTCGAGAGCTTTCCAAAACACTATAATAAGGTATTTTTTCATTAAGTACTTTTTGAGTTATTTTATATCTTAATCTGACATATTTTGATATAAAAGATAAAATATCTCGTAAAATATTTAGTTTTCGATAATCTTACCATAATACTTTTATGTTCAGAATAATAAGACAAATCAATTAGTATCAAAAAAAATAATTATTTTTAAGAAAAAGTATGTAATTATTTACAACGTATTTTTTAAAACAATTATTTGTTGTTTTTTACACTAATTGATTTGTCTCATTATTCTGTACATAAAAGTATTACGGTAAGATTATCGAAAACTAAATATTTTACGAGATATTGTATTTTTTATATCAAAATATGTCAGATTAAAATATAAAATAATTCAAAAAGTACTTAATAAAAAAATATTTTATTATAGTGTTTTGAAAAGTTTTCGAGATAAGCTACAAGAATATGTAATAAAAAAGGGGGGTTCCATTTAAGAAAACGTCGATCACATTGACCTTACCTTGAAAAGGTCACTCAAGGTCAAGTCCATATTTTTATCATGTGGCCCTCTCCGAACCCTACAACTTTTGTTTGAAACATTTTTTTCGATAAAGCTTACTTTCCGAGATATTTTACAGTTTCAAGTTAAAAAACTCACCCTGTATAATAATAAAAATATATATATATACGATTGTGTGTGATAAATATAAATTAATATATATATATATATATATATATATATATATATATTTATATGTGTAATTATGAAATATAATAATATATAATTGATCTATTAAAGAAATCTATATAGATTTCTCTCCGTGATAAAATCTGCTAGTTTCAGATTTATGCAATTGTTCAACTGTGATTGTGATCTTTACATTTTATTCTTATTAACGCCAACAAAAATATATATAAACAGACATAAATCTTTATTGCTAACAAATTTTGGAATCTATCAATAATGCGTTCTATGTTAAAATTAAACTTTATTAAGTATAGATGTTTAACATTATTTTTTTTTTTTTAAATTACTTTAAAAGATTTTGATTATAATCTTTTTCAAATGAAATTATTTCTATGTACAAGTTTTTTGTGATATATACATTTTCATGGTACTTTTAAAAAGATAATTTTTTTATTACAAAATGTATTGACAGCTTGATCGAAAATAACAATTTTTATTTCAACCTTCATTTTGAAGAAGTCATGTTTTCGTTACGAAGACATGCCTTTAAAATGAAATGAAATAAAAATTGAAAAATAAAAAATAGTTTTACATTTTATCTTAAAATTAAGATTTAGAAATCTTAATTTTAAAATAAAATATATAAACTTATAACAATTAATATATTTTTTTACAAATAAATATTTTAATATATTTTAAATGAAACTGGTATCCGATTTTGCAAATAAAATATTTCTTATGATTACCAATTTTTTCATTTCTAAAATTTTTTATTAAAATTTAAAAATAAATAAATAATAACATTAACAAGATTTTATTTACAAAATTGGGTACTAGTATAATTTTTTTTTAAATCTAACAACTCCAAATATATCCCTTTTATTTTCCTTTCTTTTTTAGAAATTATGTATATATGTACATAACATCTATATAAATTAGTATACACAAAGGTGAATGTAAAAATAATACAAAAAATATACATTAAACATATTTTAATCTTTTTTCTTATAATTTTTGTATTATATACATAATATTTATATTAATCTTACCTGTGCTAAGGCTTCTGTTCACATAAATTCTTTTATATTTGCATAAATTTTCAAATATTTTATACTGTACATCTTTTCCAAATAAAAATATTCTTTTTAATATATACACATATGTATGTTAAATAATATAATACATTTGTAATTTTTTAAGTTTTAGCATATATTATATTAAATAAAAACGTTTTTCACTTCTTTTAACTAAAATAATACAGATTATAAAAAAATAGTATGCAAGTATAAACTTTAGACTCTATTTTATAGAAGAGATAGTTTTGAAAAATGTTATTATCCTTATAACAGATGACAGATATTCAGTTATTTTTTAAGTAATATAGTATCTAAAAATAAATTTTATAAGAAATGTATTAATATGTTAATATAATTTATAAAATTAATTATTTATATTAATTCAGACATTGCCAGAATTTTTATTTTTTCATTTTCCATTATCTATTTTCATTAACAAATTCGTTTTTTAAATTGTTGATTATATTTTAAATGTTGATTATATATTTTATTGTATGTGTATATATATATATATATATATATTTGTTTTATTAATAATATTAACGTTAGAACATTCTAATATTGTTTACTATTATTTTTACAACATTATAAATATAAATAAAATAATTTTTAAATATTTTTTTTGCTTTATATAATCGCATTTTTCAAATGCGTATGAGCATACGATAGATTTAAATAAATAAAAAAAAAAAAATCTCGACTGCGGATCCGAACTCTGATCTACGGCGTGAGAAACTGAACGCTTCCCATTTAACCACTTCATATCGTTAGAAATGAGACCAATTTAATCGTTACTTATCTTACATACTTGTATTGCTTCTTACGTTTTTAATACTTTTATTGCAAAGGTAATAAAAAGGGGGAAAATAATTTTTAATACAGATATATATTGTACATTACGTAGAAGAAAAAATGTATTTTATTGTACGTAACATTTAACGAAGATAACAAAAATATTATACAAAATAAGTTATTTTATACGTACAAGAATTATCTTAAAAAAATTATTTTGTTTTCTAGAATCGTTTTATCGAGATTTACTTTAATAATACATTTATATGCGGGACGTATTAGTGAATTTACAATTATGGACGTAGCACGGACTCACACCAAACGGTGGTTTACCATGCCGTCGAAAGTGGACGTGGCTATGTAGTTCCAAGCGGCTGTAAAATGGACGTAGAGGCGCTGCTGTACGGGACCGAAAAGCTATCGTCAGAGAAAAGCCTGAGAGGGGCCACGCCCGCGTTTTTCTTACGACGCTTTAACTAGCCGGTACAGTGGCGCTAACTGGATCCATTTTATGGCCGAGCGGAACTACATGGCCAGATCCACTTTCAGTGCCACGGTAAAACGACCGGGTGGTTAATGTCTCTGCTAGATCCATAATTGTGGATCTCAAAAGCAATGGTGTATTGATATACATATTTCATATTAGTAGCGTTGCATGTGATCTTTTTTCAATTTACTATTCTTATTTTCAGTGTAGTACATATTAAGGACATCGATATATGTAATATATTATTGAAATATTGTTATAGAAATTATTAATATGATTTTTTATGTTTATATATGTATATACATGTGTATATACATATATAAAAAATCATTTTAATAATTTCTATAACAATATTTCAATAATATATTACATATATCGATGTCCTTAAGGGTCGGCAAGAGTGACGACCAAACTCCGAATTGATATTGGAGACCTCGCGCGGTGACAATGCGAAACTCCGATTTCAGGGTTACCAATCTGAGAAATAAATTCTCGATCTCTATGTAGAGGTATATGTCCGTATACGTACACACACGATTGCATTGCTCGCGTGGACGCACCGTGGAGAGGAAAGATAGAAAAGGATCAACGATCACGCTATCCTTGTTCCTCTAGCGTATCGCTTTACGACCAAGATATGGCCTGAAAATGCTTTCTGGCCTCTCGTAGCAGAAAGCAGTAATGCAACAAGACGGGAGCGTCCCGTTTGACCACGTTGATATTGACCACGGTCCCGATTGACCACGTTGAGATTGACCACGTTGCGATTGACCACGTTGATATTGACCACGGTCCCGATTGACCACGGTCCCGATTGACCACGGTCCCGATTGACCACGGTCCCGATTGACCACGGTCCCGATTGACCACGGTCCCGATTGACCACGTTGATATTGACCACGGTCCCGATTGACCACGTTGATATTGACCACGGTCCCGATTGACCACGGTCCCGATTGACCACGTTGATATTGACCACGGTCCTGATTGACCACGTTGAGATTGACCACGTTGATATTGACCACGTTAATATTGACCACGTTAATATTGACCACGGTCCCGATTAACCACGGATCAATACATGTCGTTACTAGGGCATGTACTTTGCAAGTTGTAAAGCGAGGTCCATTGTGCCTGACTGGCGGAGGGGGTGCGGGAGGGGGGCCGAAGGCCCCCTTGCATCCCCCCGCATGTGTGTGTGTGTGTGTGTGTGTTACATGGTTTTTCAATCGGGACCGTGGTCAATATCAACGTGGTCAATATCAACGTGGTCAATCGGGACCGTGGTCAATATCAACGTGGTCAATCGGGACCGTGGTCAATATCAACGTGGTCAATCGGGACCGTGGTCAATCGGAACCGTGGTCAATCGGGACCGTGGTCAATCGGGACCGTGGTCAATATCAACGTGGTCAATCGCAACGTGGTCAATCTCAACGTGGTCAATTGGGACCGTGGTCAATATAAACGTGGTCAAACGGGTGCCACTACAACAAGACTAATGGGCGCCCACTTTTTATGAATTTTATGTTTACTTATGCTTACATATGTACAGATATATACCAATAGTATATAGAAATGTTACATATGTTTCAAAATTGCACAATGATAAATAATATTAGTAGAATAATAGCTAATATAATGAATTAATATACAACGTGTAAGAGATACGGGCACTTATTAGACGACAATTTGTTACTTTTTCACTATCTATACTTTATATGTATATATATTCTATTGCACTGATATATATATATATATATATATATACGTATATATAAAGTATAGTGAAAAAAAAGCAACAAATTGTCAAATCTAAGAAGTGCCCGTATCTCTTACACGTTATATATTAGTTCATATATATATATATATATATATATATATTATATATATATATATATATATATACAGGGTAAGTCATTTTAATCAATACACGCAAATATCTATGCCATTTTATACATACACACACATATGGCATATGTGCAAGAAATATTTATGAATAAATTAATGTATGTTCTATAATAAGTCTCAATAGCAGCTATAAAAATATTATTTTCAATATCCTGTCTTCAATTAATTGCTTTTATAAAAAAAGTATTTTAATTGTTTTATATACATACATTTCAATATATTATTTCAAAAAACTTGCGCTTATAATTATTGATTATATGATTATTTGTTTATTCGAGTTTCTAATGTGACAGATTGAATATATCTTATACTGAGTCTTTGTATATTAATTATCATTTTCTAGACACACACATAAATGTATAATTATATTTTTTCAAAATTATTATATGTGCAAAAATATATTTCATTTTATAGACAATATCTTTCCTAGATATACATTACTTTTTTCATTTTTTTTTTTTTTTTTTTGGCGAGGAGGAAAAATGCATTATGCACATCCCGCCGGTCGCCGTCCAACGAGATAATGTGGTACTCGCACCCACTAAAAAACCTCCTTTTATATACCAAGTGCGATATGTGTTACAGCCCCAGAAACTTCAAAAGCATTTGCTTTCGAGATTCTTCCCTATCGTATATGTTACCTGCTACAATAAAAATGGCGTTGAATCTGTGGCAAACCACGCCAGTGATACCAGAATTGAGACCCGAGCAACATGCAACCGAAGTGGAGGGGATAACATACACAAGCGCAAACAGCGTACGTGTGAGCTCGGCGCTTCGGCTAGCTTCGGATAACAGAAGAGGACAGATGTACTGTTTTCTGTCTCTCTCCTTCCTACCGAGCCGGCAACGATACGGGCGACGGGCGACGGGCGAGGGGCGACGAGCGACGGGCGACGGGCGATGTTGCTCGTTTCTCGATTCTTGATGCATGACAGCGTTAAATGTTTTTTTTACAGCCTATTAATGTGTTATATATTAAATGTTTTCTTTCAACCTTCTTCTTAAATATGTTTTAAATTAAATGATTTTTTACGCTTTTGATAATATATATTTATATCAGAGTTATAAGAGAGAGCATTATTAAATTAAGACAATACTCTGCTTTAATTTTTTTTTAAATTTATGTATACTGCATATAAAAGTATTCGAGTAAAATACTCGAAGATTGAACATAATATTAAACATTTCATATTCTACATACCGAGAAAAAAAATAATTTGATAGTAAAAAATGTTATTTTATTCGAGAAAACTATTTATTCGGTGAATTTAAATAACGTTTTTGTTTATTGTTAAATCTTTAAGTTTCTTAAGTATAATATATTTATTTAGTAAATATAATAAATATTAAATATATTTTTCTTATCAAAAACAATATCTAGATTATTAAAAAATATTATTTAAATGAAAAGAAATTATACAAAGATAAAAAATGAATATTGTTAGAACAAATCAAATAATTTTTGTTAATAATATACTGTAAAAATAAAAATATATATATTATGCCAGCACTTTTATATATTTAAATAAAAAAATATGTATTAATTAAAGCAGTATTGTTTTAATGTAATAATGTATTTTCTTATAACTCTGGTATAAATATATAGTATCAAAAGGTTGTAAATATATTTTTAAATTGGAGAAATAATATTTGCAATTGTAAATATATTTACAAAGCATTGGGGTTTATCTTAATAAAATAAATAATAAATTTTGGAAATAGTTACAAATTTCATTTATACAACTTGAGATATATAATTTATATGAGAATTAAACTCCTACTTTTTGTGTTTCAAACAAACAGTTTACAAATATTTATCGTGCTGAATTTAATCAGTTTAATATTCTGAATCTTGTGTTGGGCTTATATCAGATATAATCAGAAATTAAACTGATTGAACACTACTACGCTTTAAATCTTATATTACTAGCCAAACCTTGCAGACTTTATATTCATTTGTAAGAATGCGAGAAAATACATCATCTAACGAAGAAATTAGTAAATCGCTCACATATTCAAATGAAATGAATTGATTTTTAATAACAAAAAATCTAATTGTCTAAAATACATATTTGATTAAATATTATATATTATATACTAATATTATATATTAGTATTATGTATTTAGGATGGCTTTACATAATGAATGGTGCTTTTCCACACCACCCATGGGGTATCACCAATGGCGCATTCGGTTTTTTAAAGTGGACCTTCGCCTGGAGCCCTATTATACCACTGTATGTTATATATTATATTGTACCTGAGGGCAAGAAGGATAAATGATAAAAATGTGGGGTAAAAATAATTAATCCCAGAATTATTTATATTTATTTTTTATTATTTTAAAGTTTATTATTTTTTAATATTTAATATAAAAATTTTTTATAATGGTGGGGCCACTGCGACCTCTGCTGCTGCCTCTTCCGCGGCCGCGGTCGCCTCCAGGGCCGCCTCTATCAGCCCGGCCACCTCCAGGGCCGCCTCTACCGGCCCGGCCGCCACGTACGCCCCATCCTCTGCCCCCTCGCTGGTTGTACCAGCGAGCTCGCGATTTACCGCTACCTCTCTTTTTTTTTGTCTGAAAAATAAACATGTACATTGATAAATAATAAATAAATTACAATAATCATGCATATAAATTGATAAGTTAATAAAAAATAATTTACCATTTTTATTATTTTGCGGTGGCTGCTGCTGCGGCGGCTGTTGCGGCTGTTGCGGCTGTGACTGCTGCTCCTGCATTTGCTGCTGCTGCAGCAAATATTGCAGCTGTTGCTGCAGTTGTTGCTGCATTTCCGCCTGCATTTTCTGTTGATGCAACAATTGTTGCATCAACTGCTGCATGCTGCCTCCTTCATTTTGCAGCACGAATTGCCGCATTTCTTCATTAATTTCTTCTGCAAAATATAAAATATGTAAATAAAACTTCGATAAATAGATTATTATGTATAATTACAAAGAAGAAAGAAACTGAAACTGGAACTTTCTTAAACTTTTCTAACAGATACAAATAATAATGATTTAATTTACTACTTACGAGACATGATACGTTTTATCGCAGCGATGTTCCTCAGTGAACTGAAGCACTCGGCACTTTTCCATTTGTTTCGTACGCCGTGCATTTGTTTCATACGCTGTCTGTTGTTTCACGGCGCTTCTGTGAGATAATCTTGTTGCCTTGTACTCTTGTACTTGTGAGTCAACGTATTTTTTGATACGTGTCTTGTGAAATCTTGATATCTAAGAAGCTGAATCAATTCTGATTGCGAGTCCCTATTGTTTATTGTTTATCTTTTATTTTACTCATTCTTCTTTAATTCTTTGTTTCTGCCTATCTTTTGCTGTATATAAAAATGTGTAATGAATTAAGAAAAAAATCTAAGCGAAGCTTTTCAGAAGCTTGGCTTAGTGATGATAGAATAAAATCTTGGATACGTAAATACGTATCTTCTGATGATAGTTTTTATCATTGCATTATATGTAATAAAAATATTTCGTGCAACACACATGTTTTAAGACATGCGGATTCTGCGTGCCACAAAAATAATATGAAAGAAAGTACATCATTATTATTAAATGCTGACAATAAGAGTTTAAATAAAAAATTAACAGAAAAACAGAAATTTAAACAACAATGGCTAGAGATCGAATTATTTAAGCCATGGCTACGCAAAGTGTCACATGACAAAAATTCGTTTTTTTGCTCATTTTGTGATAAATCTATGGTTGGTGGTTTATCACAAATTTATCGTCACGCAGAATCAATAGCACACATAGAAATATGTAAAAATAATAAAACAGAAACAAAGAATACGGACGAAAGTATCAACATGACGGACGAATCACTTTTGTCATTTGAAGAGCGAAAGAAATCAGCAGAAATTCGATATGCCGCGTTAATTGCTGATAAGAATATTTCGCATCAAACGGCAAAAGAAATTCTTAGTTTTTCCCAAGAAGTAGGAAAAGATCCTAACGTATTGAAAAGTATGAGCATGGGTCGAACAAAATGTAAGAGTATAATTTCAAATGTATTGTGTCCGGTTAAGACGGCCCGTGTGATTAACAGCATTCAAAATATGAAATTTACAATTTTTATTGACGAAACGTCTGATATTAGTAATGAAAAATGGATGACGTTTCTTGTTCGATATGTTGATCCTGAAACATTAGATATTCGCATGCAATCAGTTAAATTAATTAATATTGATGCGAAAAATAGCAGCGCGGGAAAATTATTTAATGCATTCAAATGTAAAATGTGGAAATTAAACATTCCATTTTTAAATATCGTTGCCCTATCATGCGACAATACGTCTGTCATGGTAGGAAAACATCTATCGTTCAAAAAAAAGTTAGAAGAAGTTTGTAAAAATTTGTTAACATTTTCATGTCCATGCCATTCCGCTGCATTGGCTGCACATGCTGCATGTGCAAAAATACCGGAATATTGTGAAGAATTTTTAAAAAAGATGGTGAATTATATTAACAGTAGTCCCAAGCGTGCTGCTATTTATCAAGATTTTAGAGAATGTTTTCAGGAAACAAATCATAAAATTTTAAAGTTGTCTGATACACGGTGGCTCTCTCGCCATGTGTTAAAAGACATCTTGAGTTGTGGGATACTACCAAGCTTTTTTTGACCGAAATGGTCGTAAGTGACAAATCAAAGTCAGGAGAAAATTTATTATCTATAATGCAAAATCCTAATGTAAAAGCATATTTGCTATTTTTAAAACATATTTTGAATTTTTCTAATTCTTTCAATGCATTTTTCCAAGCTCTGGAAACAAGAATTCATTTATTGCAATCAAAATCTGTAGAGCTTTTAATAACAATTTGTAAACACATTTTGAAACCAGAGCTTCTAAAATATGTATGTAATGATGATTTTAAATTTTCTGAAAAAGAAAACCAAAAATCTTTAAATAATATAAATGTAGGATTTGAATGTGAAGAATATCTCGAGAGTTTAATGAAAGAAGGACACGCAGACATAATTGGAAATGTTCGAGATAATTGTCTGCAATTTTACGTGACTGCTGCCGAGGAGATTAGTAAAAGACTGCCCATTAAAGATAAATTTTTATATAAATTAAAGGTTTTTCAATTAAACGTAGCATTATGTAGCATCGATAGAGAAACATCATTTAATGATGTTTCTTTTATCGCTCAAACCCTCGGTGGTTTTGACGAAAATGCATTAAAAAAAGAGTGGCATACTTTTGTTACATCCGGTGGACTCCACGATTCTTTTCTTTCATAGATCTCTTTCATTGATATAAAAAATTACACTCTGAAACCTTTCTGCACACAATGTGAACAATAAACAAGGAGATATCTAACAGGCGAGACTAATCTTTTAGAACGATACAATTTTTTAACTATGAGACAGATCAATAAATATTCCGGGACTAAAACCCACGTCAAAGATTCGAAAATTTTAAACAAAGATAAGAGACCCTCGAACGCTAGAAATCTAGACCATGTGCGTACGGAAAACAAACAGATGAATGAAATATTCAACTCTAAGGCAGTGATGCTAGAAACGGGTCCCGCGGCTCACGGCTCAGCAATGGAAGGGGTAACGCACACAAGCGCGAACCGCGTATATGTGCCACATGTACGCGGCTCGCGCTTGTGTGCGTTACCCCTTCCATTGCTGAGTCGTGAGCCGCGGGACCCGTTTCTGGCATCACTGCTCTAAGGTCCGTGCGACGGGCTTAAGGGTTTAAAACAAAGAACAAGGAGAGGGATACGGACGATGGTTTACTGATGAAACCAAAATCCGTAAGCAGAACTCGCGATACTTGACACCGCGTGCTCGCCTGCCAGACCACCCTCTTGTGTTATCTGTTTGAGATAAATTTCAGCGGGAATAATAAAAATGTCAACTTAGCCGATCATAACGGACTCTCCAATAGGCTGGACTTAACTTCTAAAAACAAAAGCCTTCACCAATAGGCGCAATTTCTGGACCTTCTTCTGGAAGGGTAGCACCTTCTACTCATGAGAGGGGCAAATAGTAAAGATTTGATTTGTTAAAAAAGAATTCTGATTGCCTAATGGAGAGGGTACGTGGGGAGACGCTAAGATTCGAGGATACGCGAAATCCTCGCTCGAAAATTCATTCCGTTTTCGTTCTTCAACCGACTCACTACTTAGCTAGTAGTCAGCTCGGAGATCAAGTTTTCCCGCGACTCTAAATGGTGCAGAGAGTGAACTCAAATAAAAGTGAAAGACTTAGTGATACGTAAGTGTTAAGTGCCAACAAACCATGTTAAACCAGCAACACAATAAGCCGGGTTCCCGAGCCATCATTGCCGAGCCCATTCTGATCAGCCACGACAGCTGGAGCCGAACCACACGTAGTCACTACAAGTATCAACGCATTCTCAAGTAGTAAGTGGGTTGAACAATTTCAATTTTTATCCTTCCCTTTTTATTATTTTTATTATTATTATTATTATTTTACGTCTTGCATTCTGAAATAATTCTTGGATCAATCAGTATCTCATTTCGATGCTTGTACTTAGATCTCGATTGTCTCTTTGTGTAATTTCCTCTTCCTTAATCCTCATTCTTCCTCCCTTGAAATATTACCTCGAATCTCCTTTTTCTACTTCACTTTAGCCATCACGAGTTACCTGTATTTTGCAGCGTGACTTCCGACTTGCCACCAATCGTCACGAGTTACCTGTATTTTACAGTGTGACTCCTGACTTGCTGACAGTCGTCACGAGTTACCTGAACTTTACTGTGCGACTCCCGACTTCCTACCAGACACCACGGGTTACCTATATTTTACAGTGTGACTCCCGACTTGCCACCAATCGTCACGAGTTACCTGTATTTCACAGAGTAACTCCTGATTTGCTGACGGTCGTCACGGGTTACCTGAATTTTACTGTGCGACTCCCGACTTCCTACCAGACACCACGGGTTACCTGTATTTTACAGTGTGACTCCCGACTTGCCACCAATCGTCACGAGTTACCTGTATTTCACAGAGTAACTCCTGACTTGCTGACGGTCGTCACGAGTTACCTGAATTTTACAAAGCGACTCCTGACTCCTAGCCCGTCATCGAGAGTTACCTGTATTTCGTAGAGTGACTCCCGATTACATTTGTCACCTTTTCTACTCCCAGGCCGTCCAAAAATTTTTATATAGAAATATAAAAATTACACCTTCTTTATTATCCGGACTTGAACTCTAGAATTATTCAATTAATTAAAGAAAAACTTCCAAGAATTATTTCGTGAATTAAGAATCTATTCACTATCGATTTCATTATTATCATTACTCATCACGGCCCACTTTCCTTAGTGGAAATATTAAATCAAGCTACGCGCACAACCATCAAAGGGTCGCGAAACCGACAGAATAGGCAACTAAGAAAAGAATTGGCTCGGGCGGCTGCGGACCCTAACTACATAATAAATTATAAGAAATTTAACTTAGATAAGGACTCCTTTGACCAAAAAGCTCATCGACTAATTAAAATATATAATAAACAAAAACGTACACATAAAATACACAACCTACTACCTTGTCCTCCACCTTCCTCTCCTCATTATTCTCCCCCCTCTTATTCACCCGTCTCTTCCCCCGAGCGTTCCCCGTCGCCTACCTTCCCTGTATCCCCTCAACAGTCAGCAAATCTTACTCCTCCTTCTCCCCCTGAACATCCACCTACCTTCCCTGAATATCCGCAACATCTGGAAAACCCTGGTCCCCCTTCTCCCTCCGGATATTCGCCCGCTTTCGCTGATTTCCAGCAACCGCCGAGAAACCCTACTCCCCTCCCCCCTTCGACTACCCGCCATCACTCGAACCTCAACCCTCGAGAATTCCTACTCCTCCCTCCTCCTTACCCTCGAATCGCCCGATTTCTCATTCGTAGAAGAGTGTCCCGATCTCAAAACGGAACCGGAAGATTTTAAATCAGAATCTTCCGATCCCGAAGGAGAGTCGGAGTCCTTTTTCGAAGACCAGGACAGGGAAGCCTGGTACAGGTATCTCCTAAGCCAATTTCCTGCTTATCCTGTGCCTCTTACAGACGAGGATTATCGCGTCGGTCCAGATAAAGTGGACCTCGATCAATTTCACCATATCCTTCAAACCTGTCCATCTGGCTCCATTATTCCTTTTTTTGTCCCCGGCTGCCCTTTTCCTTTAGCCGTCCCTACTGAGGTATTTTGGATGAAGTTCCCTTCTCCCTCCACGGTCCAACTCCAAGACCTTTAATGGTCCTCCTCCCCTTTTATCCCTACCGTCCAACTTTAATTTTTCTAATAATTTATTTTTAATAAATTTTTTTTGATATGAACTATTTATTGTAAAATTCCAACCGGAATTTAAATTTTAGTTTCCCTTTTAATTCCGGTTGATGTCCTCCGCACTTATTGTATCACCCGCGAGAATATAATTTCCCTTCACCTACATTCACGCACACAAAAACAAATACACCTTAGAATTTAAGAAAATGTATTTTTATTAATAAGATTCTCAAAAATCAAATTAAATGTTCTTTCGTTAAATTTTATCTTTCTTTTTGTTAAAATCATTCATTTCCAATTTTTGAATAAATGTAAAGTTAAATTTTAAATTCGAGCAATTTATTAACCCGACTTCCTTCCCGTTACACGAAATCGCACAGGGTCCCGTCCCACGTAATAAGGATTCAGTTCCTTTACCAAAAAAGTGACCGCCGACCGAACGGCCCGTGGACAGAGTAAGAGCGACCCTTCCGGTCGTTGACCTGTCTAAGGCCCTGTATCGTTCGTTCGACTCTAGGACACGCATCGTCTAGCGTTTGCCTAGAGATAAGTAAGTTACGCCCTCCCGCTGACTCTCCCTTCCATTGAGTCTGGACGTAACACTTTACATCTCGATTTTACAATAGCAGAAAAAGAACATTTTTCTAAATTAAACTTTGATGAGATGTGGAAAGAAATTTTAAAACGTAAATATCCCAACCTGAAATCTCTTTTGAATGCTATAAGATCACTTCCAAATTCAAATGCTGACCCAGAAAGAATGTTTTCTTTTCTATCTGATATAAAAACAAAAAAACGAAATAAACATTCGCCCGCGTGTATAAAAGCATTTATCTCTCATGTCATCGGAAAAATTATATTCTACTTGTCCTAAGAAAATGAACAGTCTTACATTATATGCTGCTGACATTGATGACATTGCTGGTCCGTCATCGGTTAATGATATGTAATAATAATGTTGAAAATAAAATAAAAAGTATCTTGTCTTTAAAAGACATCACACTTGTAAAAAACAAGTATGTAAAATATATCTTGTCTGTAAAAAACATCACATTTTAAAAATACAAGTGTGTAAAAAATATCTTGTCTGTAAAAGACATCACACTTGTAAAAAACAAGTGTGTAAAAAATATCTTGTCTGTAAAAGACATCACATTTTTAAAATACAAGTGTGTAAAAAATATCTTGTCTATAAAAGACATCACACTTGTAAATGAAAGATACAATATAATATATAACATATAGTGGTATAATAGGGCTCCAGGCGAAGGTCCACTTTAAAAAACCGAACGCGCCATTGGTGATACCCCATGGGTGGTGTGGAAAAGCACCATTCATTATGTAAAGCCATTCTAAATACATTATTATGCCTCGGGTGAGGCACGGTAAATTTCGGGATCGTTGCCGGATTAAGATTAAGAAATCTGGGATGCGTCTGGCGGGTTACCCGTAGCACTGGACACTTTTTATGTTAAATAAAACTTTTATTCACTACAAATGGTCTTAGTTATAATTCGTCCTCGTATTTATTATCTACTCGTGTCGCGTATCGTGTTAACTGACACTCGCGTGCACGTGTTTGGAGTCGGGTTTACGTCGCGAGACTCGCTTCTCGTTCTCCACAATTTTTACTAAGTGTGACTATTCGATATTGCAATAATTATCGACACTTGCTGTTGACACTCGCGACTGTTAGCGCTACTGCCCGCGTAATATTAATTAAGGATAAAGACTGCCCGCCGCTCGTTAGCGATGGGTCTTTTTATTATCTCCCCTTGGTTTCCCAGGAGGGGATCGTTTAGCGACAAGACCATGTGTCGTGTCGCTCGATTCTTGCGGCAAAATCCGGATGCAAGCTAAGGAGTTCTAAGTAGGACTTCTTTGCTTGCATTTTCGCAATTTCCTTTTCGCTTTTAGGTAGGACCTCTACGTTGCATTTTCGCAACGTCCTTATTCCGCTTGCCTTGGTTTCCGGGTTTTCGTAATGACTGATTGCGCGGTCGCCCGGGCTTCGCGCGTGGCTCGCGTTGTCAGCGCTTCGTTCGGTCAACGTTCGTAACGTGATCTGTGTTCGCGTTACACGTTGAGCAATCATATCAAATAATATGTATTTAGAATAATATATTTAATAATTCGTGTATAGCCTGTTCGGGCTATAACATCCCTCCCCCGTAAAAAAAAGAAAAACGGAGGTGTAAAAGTGACGTTTTTCGCAAAACAAGATTTCTTCTTATCCTAATGTACAATATTTTTCCCGTATACAATATGAGGTATAATCGCTTCTTATTATTCCTATACTTATCTAAAATCGTGTACTTAAACTACGTTTTAATATGGGTTTTGGGAATCCGTAGGACATACGTGGTTCGTCTTCTTCGTGTATCCTGACTGACGGTCGTTTCGTATGTTTCTTTTTATTTTTTATAATTATATAAATTATTAATATTATTATAATTATTGTGGTTATTCCGCTTGTCGCCATAGGATATACGAATTGTTTTTTCGTAAAGAATTTGTCGTTAGTATTTTGCAAATCGTTGTTTATATCCTTTAGTTTATTTTTTAATTCTGTTAATTCTGAATTCTTTTGTTGTTTCGTGTCTAGTACGTCTGTATTGTCTCGTATAAATGTAATATTAATTTCCGGTAAATACGTTTCTATTTCGTTATCTTGTATGACTTCTTTTGGTTGGATCGTCATTTCTGTTGTTATTAATTTACATTTATTTTGAAGGGTAATTTGCCCTGTTCCTTTAATTACTTTTCTAATCTCGTTATAATTTTCGCATTGAATTATTATTGATTGTTCGCGTACAGTTGAGTATAACCAAGTAAGTGACTGTCGCAACGGTATCCATATCGTTTCTGTCGCAATTACATGTTTACTTTTGCAAGCCTCGTTTTGGTTTTGTGGTTGCAAGTACATTTGTATTTCGCACGGCGCGTTTGGATTAATACGGTGTATTGGTTGCGTTTTCTCAGATATGTATCTGGAATTTATTTGGATACACTTTTTTAAGTCGTCCTCCGTTATTATGATATACGTTAATCCTTCTCTATTAACTACGATTATTTCGTGGTTTATTTCCGCGTGCGTAAATATATTTTTATGATCGTACGTAGATAATGGGGTTACCTTTATTATATCGTATACTGGTTATGAGATTAGTGGGAATCGCAATACAGTAAATATGATTGATCCTTCACGGTATGCAGTTATTTTAATATATTCTTCTAGTGCTAACCATTCGTCGTTTCGAATTTCGAAAGGGAAATATAAACCGTGAGGTAATTGGATAGCTGCTTTTTTTAAATGTGTTATAATGTCGCTAATAGGTGTTAGTACAGAGTGCATCGTGCCCTTGCGTACATACGTAAGATATTCTATTACATCTTTCGCATCCCGAATTAAATCTGCTATCATTGCGATGATTACCGTAAAATGTTCGGTTATTTCTTCGCGAGTACTATATTCTCGAACATAATGGTTTAATAGTTTACCGTTATGATCTAGTATATTTTCTAATTTATATAGATGTATTATAGTACTGTTTAAAATTTTTATTTGATTTTTCGCGACATGTTGAATGGTTTGCTGATTATTTTGTAAGAGATTTAATTGTTCGTTTATTAATTTTCTATCGTTCGCGTCCATTGTACCGAACAATGTTTTCGCTATTTCGCCTATTCCGTCGATGAGACCTCTACGTCCGTTCGTCCGTGTCTTATATAGCGTATTTATTAGAGTGATCAATTTCGTTAACTGTTTCGACTCGTTTTTTACGATTTCCTTTAAATTATCGCAAGTGCGTTTATGGTGGAATTCCGACTTTATTTGTTCGCACATCTCGTTAGTTTGTTGGATGTATTGATTTATTTGCCATACTTTGTCGTTTAGTGTCGTTATATCTAATTTAATGACTAATTTCCACGTTTTTGTAGCTTGCTGTAATTGTCCGATTTTTTCGAAATATATGCCGGGGTTGTGTAGGAATTCTTGAACTTTGTAAGGTGAATCCGTTTCATGTTGCCTCGTGCGACTCTCGGCCTGTCGACTGTTCCAGCTGACGAGTATCCTGTAATTTTATATTAGATGTTTCATATAACCGTCTTATCGGCTCTCATTTTATGAGTTTAAGTTTTCTTCTTGCTGGCTTTAGCGTCGTGTAGTTCTTTATTCAGTCGTGTTTTACTGAGTATACCACTAACATGGTTTGCGCGAATTTAATTGATCGATCTCATTATCTTCCCTCTTCGGAGGAAGATTTCGACAGTGATGGTGCAGTGTTAATTATTGTGCCTCAAACGGATATGAACGAGGTGGACGACGGATTCGACAGTGCTGTTTTGGTGCCTCGTTATGAGCCTCCCGATGGATTTATTCCATTATTGCGACGACTTTGGTTGGATGTGCCTGTACGCCTTCGAGGGCGCGTTTTTCTCAATCATCTCCGTCCTACCTTCCGTAACTCCGAAGGGCGAGGTCGGGGTACGGTTGAGCAGATGCGTCGCGCTTTGGATCGGATGCGGTTAATCGGTCGTTCCAACAACGAATAGGTAAGTTTTTTTACGAATAGGTTAATTTTCTATAAATTGCTTTAATTTGTTTGTATGCATGCGCACCGCTTTTCTTCCTTTCTTAATTGTATAATTCACGTCCGAATTTTTTTCGATTGTTACGTACGGTCCGGTCCATAGGGATTCAAGTTTCTTAGATCGTCCGCGTCGGAGCGTCTCGTCGAGTACTAATACCTTGTCGCCGATTTTAAATTTTATTTCTCTAGTATTTTTGTCGTACTGTTTTTTGGCTTTAAATTTTTCTTCTTTGATATGCTCTTTTGCGAGCTGATTCGTTGCCCTTAGTCTTTCTTTCAATTCTTGCGCGTAATCGTTGTAATTATATGTCGGTTTAGGCGGTCTCGTCAGTGACGTAGGTAGATCCGCTTGGTGCCCGTAGACTAATTCGAAGGGTGTATACCCGTAGCTGTGTGTGGCGTCGTATTATATGTGAACATTGCGAACGGTATCCATTCGTCCCAGTCTGTCTGGTCTTCGTTTATGTAGTGTCTTAAATATTCCGCTAATGTTCGATGCGATCGTTCTAACGCGCCATTACTTTCCGGATGATATGCAGTTGTTTGTATTTTATTTATTTTTAATAATTTACATGTATTTTTAAATATTTCGCTGAGGAAATTTGTGCCTTGATCCGTTAAAATTTTTTCCGGTATTCCGTGTTCAAGTACAATTTTGGTAACGAATTCTTTACTGACCGTGTTCGCTTCTTGGTTTGGAATCGGTGTCGCTTTGCTGAATTTTGTTAAATTGTCTTGGAATGTTAAAAGATATTTATTTCCGTTTGTTGTAACTGTTAGCGGTCCTATAATATCTAACGCGCATTTTTCGAAAGGTTTAGTAGGCGTATCCGTGATTATTAACGGTACTTTATTTTTTCGCGATAGTTAATTTTTCTGGCACAATTCGCATTTTGCAATGTATTTTTCTACATCTTTCGTTATTCCTGGCCAATTATAGTTTAGGCGGATTCTTTTTATCATTCGTTCAACTCCTTGATGTCCTCCTGTGGGTGCATCATGATATTCATATAATATCTGTTTCTTGTCTTCCTCCGTGTATATTTTTTCTTCGTCGGAGTTTGTTTCTTCTTCTATTGCGAGGATCTCTCGTTCTTCCTCTTCTGTTTCTCTTGTTACATTGCGGCTCAGTGCATCGGCATTCGCGTTCGCTCGTCCGGCTTTATGGATGATTTCATAATCATATTCTTCGAGTTTTAGTCTCCATCGGATCAATCTCGATCCAGGATCGTTCACATTAAATAACCAGATTAATGGTTTGTGATCGGTTACGATTTTAAATTTCGTACCGTATATATATGGCCTAAAATGTTTTACAGCCCATACAATCGCTAGTAATTCTTTCTCGGTTGTATTGTAATTCTGCTCCGCCCGCGATAAAACTCTGCTGGCGTAAGCAATTGGCCGGTCGTTACCTACGTTTCCTTGTGACAATACTGCTCCGATTGCATAGTCGGAAGCATCAGTGGTCACTATGAATTCTTGATTGAAATCTGGATACGTTAGCACTGGCGCTGTCATTAATCTTTCTTTTAATATTTCGAAAGCATTTTGCTGTTCCATAGTCCACTCGAATTTTTCCGTTTTCTTCGTTAATTTCCTCAGTGGCTTGGCTAGTTTTGAAAAATCTTCTATGAATTTTCGGTAATATCCGGCTAGTCCTATGAAAGATTGTATATCTTTTACTTTCTTCGGCGTCGGAAATTCCTTTATTGCCGTTAACTTTGACGGATCCGGAGATATCCCATTCTCCGAAATTATGTGACCTAGATAAATTACTTCCTTGCGCAAAAATTCGCATTTATCTGGTTGCAATTTTAGATTATTTTCTCGGAGTCTCTGCAGTACTTCCTTGAGTCTTTTATTGTGGTCCTCTAGCCTCGCTCCATATATGACGATGTCGTCTAAATAAACTAGACATTTAAGTCCTTGCATTCCGGTTAGAATTGAATTCATTAGCCTCTGGAATGTTGCTGGCGCATTTTTCAATCCAAACGGCATTCTATTAAATTCATAGTGTCCGTAGGTCGTTGAAAAAGCTGTCTTTTGTTTATCTTGCTCAGCCATCGGTATCTGATGATATCCTGACGCTAAGTCTAGTGTGGTAAAATATTTAGCGTTTCCTAACTGGTCCAGTATCTCGGTGATATTGGGCAGTGGAAATGAATCGCCTATAGTTAAATCGTTTAGCTTCCGAAAGTCTACTACTACTCGGAGCTTAGGTTTTCCGGATGCGTCGGTTTTTCGGTACCACTAATAAGGGTGCGTTTCATTGACTCGCGCTTGTTCGGATTATGCCATTTTTCAGCATTTCTTGCACTTGTTTATTTACTTCCGTCTTGTGCTTATCGGGAAGACGATACGGTCTCGTGTTCACCGGCGAGGTATCGGTGCGCGTGTTTATCTCGTGCTCTACCGTCGCGGTGCATGTCAGTGGTTCTCCGTCCAACTGAAATGTATCGCAATATTCTTCGCATATCCGTAGGAGTGCCTGTTTTTCTTCCGTATTTAAATGTTGCGTGCGTAGTAGTTGTCAGATTTGTCTCGAGCTAGTAGGCTTAAAATTTTTTCTTGCTTGTATCGTGTGTATTTTGGATTCGATTTCGCGTTCTATGTCTTCGAGGGTGACGTTCGGCGTCTGTATCTCGACTTCCATATCGGTTGTATTTATGATACTAACGGGACACGTGAAATCCTTTGGTTCTACTAAGCAGTTTCCAAGATAGATTCCTGGAGCTGTTTCCTCTGCTCGTACTATTCCTATCCGATTTTGCTTCGTTATCGCTTTTACGGTGGTTTCGCTGCGCGGTTTTAGGATTGTTTTGTTAAACGTATGGAATATTAGCACGGCGTCTCCTATTTTTAATTGATTTTGATTGTAATCACAGGATACCGAATGTTGTCGAAGGAAATCAATTCCTAGTATTCCTTCATATTTTATCGGAATATCGTCTCTTACAACGTAAAATGCATGTTTTACCATGTGATTTTCTATTTTAATCGTGGCGTACATTTTTCCTATGGTGTGTACTTTATGCCCGGTTATGCCTGTGAGCGCGATTTTACCTTCATGTATTAGTGTGTCGTCCTTTAAATGTTTCAATTTTATTAATGAGATGATCGACCCTGAGTCGTACAACATCTGTATTTTTCCGTCTTTTGCTTGTCGCATTGGTAATGTTATTAGCAATAAATCCGTCTTTTTCTGTGCGCGTGGCATATCTTTAATATGTGTAACGCGATACTCAGATGCAGGTCGCGGTTGTCTCTTTCTCGCTTCCTCCTGCTCTTCTTCGCTGCTGCTACTTGCACTATTGGCGTTCCTTTTCTGTTGTCGCGATTTCTTTCGGTCGCGTATATTTTCTTCGCGCGTTTTTTGCTGATTTCCGATTTTTAGTTTATCTGTACTACTTTTCGGTTTTCCGTTTAGACTCCAGCATTCGTCGCGGCTGTGTCCTGTTCTTTTGCAATGCGAGCAGTATTTACTTATCGCGTTTATTCGCGAGGGTTTTTCCGGTTTCGGGAGCGCGTATCGGCTGCTACGGCAATCGCGTCCGAAATGTCCGTTTTTTCGCATTTAAAGCATTGCGGTGTCGGATTTCGACTATTTCGCGAGTAACTTAATTCGGTTTTATTTTTATTAACAAAACTACTTGTTCTCGCTGTACCCGGTCTGAGTTTTTCTTCGGCGCTCGCGCCCGTTATCGCTTCTTGGAGCGTCGTATATCGCTGCGCGCGTACGAGCACTTGTAATTCGTCGTGTAGCCCGATCTGGTAATTTATTAATGCCTGCGCTTGGATTGTTTGTTGAATCATGCGTTTTGATAATGCGGAATGCTCTTTTCCTTCGATCATCGAATCGTATAATTTCATCGCTAGTAAATCAACGCGTTGTCCGAAAGCGTGCGCAGTTTCATTCGGCTTTTGTTTTAGCGAGTTGAATTCGATCTGTAAATGTGTCGTGCTTTGTTTCGACTGGCAACAAGTCTCGAGTTGCTGCTTTAATTCGTCGAACGTTTGTATATCTCGCGTCTCAAAGTCCTGCATCGCTTTCCCTTTTAATTTTGTAAATAAGATTGCTTGAATTAACGATTCTTCGTCTGCGGGGTTTATGTTCTGAACAGCGTATTTGCACGCGTTTAAAAATTCTTGCAGTTTATGTCGCGAGGTTCCGTCGAACTCGGGGATCATTATTCTCGCTTCCTTTAACGGTAGATAATTCGGGGCGACGCTTCGTCGATTTCTGATATCGCGTCCCGTTCGCCCATATGTTGTTTCAAACGCATCGTTATCGTTTTCCCTGCTAGTTTCTGTATGACGGGGTAATTGCGCGTCCGCGCTCCCTAGTCGCGTTACTCGTATGTTTAACGAATGGATGTCCGCGCGTATTTCATTCAAAATGTAGATTATCTGTGTATAATCTCCTCTTTCTTCGCAGTTTGTTTCGGGAGGCGGCGTGCGATTCGCCTCCGCTATGTTTTGGTCCATCTGGCGGATGGATTGCCGCATGTTTTCTATTTCCTCGTCTACCGCGCCTCGCGGCAGATTTGCGGGAGTACGTTCGTGCGGATTTCGCGATTCGGCCATATTATTTTCCTTGGCTATAAATTTCTTCCGGGTCGAACAGATCGCTCTCGTAGGACATTAACGAAAATTCGCGTCGTAAAGATATCCTACTTAGAGTTCTGCTAATATACGGTCGCGTACGTCTAGTCTCGCGTTGAGTGTTGTCAGTGAGGTCAGTCGTATTACGCGGGAGTAGGCTTTCGTCCAAATTGTTAAATGGAAATTCGCGTTCTGTGACGACGTTTTCCGGTAACTCGGGCTCGCTTTTGCTCGAGTATTGCATTTCTAAGTTTTTCCGCACGTTATAAAGATTTTCTCGCGGTGTTAAGCTTAATTTAATCGCTCGTCGGGCTGGTTCGCTCAGTAACCACGATCGGTTCGCTATCGGTTTCGGTATATTCGAACCTTCCGACATTCACGCAGTTATAATTATTAAATTTTTTCGGACTTACAATATTATGACGGCTCGCATGATCGCTCGCTGTGTTAGTAGGTCGCTGACGCTGCAGTCCTTCGCTCGGCGGCTGATACGCCTGACGATGCTCGTCGTACGGCGGTCGTTGTCCGGCGTCGGTGCGTTGTCCGTAGAGTTATCGTAGGTCGCGATGCTTGGCGGCTCACGTTTCTGCTACAGCTGTTGTGGCGATGCTCATTCTGTTGTCCTTGCGTTGTGTTCCGTCGATTGTGCTTTCCGTCAGCTTACGTTTTACGTGTGCTGGCGTGCCTGTCCTGTTTACACTCGGGGTGCTTTGCAGGTCTTGGGGAAGGCTTGGCTGCTTCCGTCCGTCAACTTTAATTCGATTTGTAGCTGGCGTGCCCGTTTTTGAATACAGTTGTGTCTTTTTCAGGTCTTAGCGGGATGAGCTCGCTGACGTCCTCTGGCAGATACCACCGCTGCCACCAATTTTGTTATGCCTCGGGTGAGGCACGGTAAATTTCGGGATCGTTGCCGGATTAAGATTAAGAAATCTGGGATGCGTCTGGCGGGTTACCCGTAGCACTGGACACTTTTTATGTTAAATAAAACTTTTATTCATTACAAATGGTCTTAGTTATAATTCGTCCTCGTATTTATTATCTACTCGTGTCGCGTATCGTGTTAACTGACACTCGCGTGCACGTGTTTGGAGTTGGGTTTACGTCGCGAGACTCGCTTCTCGTTCTCCACGATTTTTACTAAGTGTGACTATTCGATATTGCAATAATTATCGACACTTGCTGTTGACACTCGCGACTGTTAGCGCTACTGCCCGCGTAATATTAATTAAGGATAAAGACTGCCCGCCGCTCGTTAGCGATGGGTCTTTTTATTATCTCCCCTTGGTTTCCCAGGAGGGGATCGTTTAGCGACGAGACCATGTGTCGTGCCGCTCGATTTTTGCGGCAAGATCCGGATGCAAGCTAAGGAGTTCTAAGTAGGACTTCTTTGCTTGCATTTTCGCAATTTCCTTTTCGCTTTTAGGTAGGACCTCTACGTTGCATTTTCGCAACGTCCTTATTCCGCTTGCCTTGGTTTCCGGGTTTTCGTAATGAGTGATTGCGCGGTCGCCCGGGCTTCGCGCGTGGCTCGCGTTGTCAGCGCTTCGCTCGGTCAACGAGCGTAACGTGATCTGTGTTCGCGTTACACGTTGAGCAATCATATCAAATAATATGTATTTAGAATAATATATTTAATAATTCGTGTATAGCCTGTTCGGGCTATAACAACATAATACTAATCAATATATAATATTTAATCAAATATGTATTTTAGATAATTAGATTTTTTGTTATTAAAAATCAATTCATTTCATTTAAATATGTGAGCGATTTACTAATTTCTTCGTTAGATGATGTATTTTCTCGCATTCTTACAAATGGATATAAAGTCTGCAAGGTTTGGCTAGTAATATAAGATTTAAAGCGTAGTAGTGTTCAATCAGTTTAATTTCTGATTATATCTGATATAAGCCCAACACAAGATTCAGAATATTAAACTGATTGAATTGAGCACGATAAATATTTGTAAACTGTTTGTTTGAAGCACAAAAAGTAAGAGTTTAATTCTCATATAAATTATATATCTCGAGTTGTATAAATGAAATTTGTAACTATTTCCAAAATTTATTATTTATTTTATTGAGTTAAACCCCAATGCTTTGTAAATATATTTACAATTGCAAATATTATTTCTCCAATTTAAAAAAATATTTACAACCTTTTGATTCTATATATTTATACCAGAGTTATAAGAAAATACATTATTACATTAAAACAATACTGCTTTAATTAATACATATTTTTTTATTTAAATATATAAAAGTGCTGGCATAATATATATATTTTTATTTTTACAGTATATTATTAACAAAAATTATTTGATTTGTTCTAACAATATTCATTTTTTATCTTTGTATAATTTCTTTTCATTTAAATAATATTTTTTAATAATCTAGATATTGTTTTTGATAAGAAAAATATATTTAATATTTATTATATTTACTAAATAAATATATTTTACTTAAGAAACTTAAAGATTTAAATATAAACAAAAACGTTATTAAAATTCACCGAATAAATAGTTTTCTCGAATAAAATAAAATTTTTTATTATCAAATTATTTTTTTCTCAATATGTAGAATATGAAATGTTTAATATAATGTTCTATCTTCGAGTATTTTAGTCGAATACTTTTATATGCAGTATACTTAAATAAAAAAAAATTAATTAAAGCAATATTGTTTTAATGTAATAATGCATTTTCTCTTATAACTCTAATATAAATATATAATATCGAAAGCGTGAGAAATCATTTAATATATAATGTAGGAAGGAAAGTTGGAAAAAACATTTATTATATGACATGAAAAGGCTGTAAAAAAAAAAACATTTAACGCTCATGTATATCAAGAATCAAGAAGCGAGCAACATCGCCCGTCGCCGTCGGCCGTCGCTCGTACGCCGTACGCCCGTCGCTATAGTTGCCGGCTCGATATGAAGAAGAGAGACAGAAAACAGTATATCTGTCCTCTTCTGTTATCCGAAGCTAGCCGAAGCACCGAGCTCACACGTACGCGGTTTGCGCTTGTGTGTGTTATCTCCTCCACCTCGGTTGCATGTTGCTCGCGTCTCAATTCTGGCATCACTGAACCACGCCTCTTTTTTTCGCAGGAGCTTGAGCAGTGCTTGGAAAAATCCGTTTTTCTGACATTGTTGCATTCCCAATCTATCTGAAACTATGCTGCGCACATAGATTAATATTAATATATAGTTAGAAGGAGGAAATTATGTTATAAAAAATTATTTTTTACTTAAATCTGGAAAGAAAACAATGTGAATTATAATCATACGTTATATTAAAAAATCTGTTATAATGATAACATGTTTCTTTGCGCTCGTCGGAAACACAACAACAAAGGCGCAGAGAACATATTGTTATATTCTTATCCCCAAAAACGCAATACAAAATATTTAAATATAATAGACATTAATACAAATAATAATAATAAAAGCAAGAATTTTATTATTATGTACGCAACTTTTTACAACCCAATATAATTACATTTTATGGGATAAAAATATTAAGGGTAATATAGATATACACAAAACAATAGCAAACAATATGTGTCTATATATATATATATATATATATATATATATATATATATATTTATTTATTTATTTATTTAGATGTAAAATTCTATTGTTAAATGAACACTTTAAAGTAAAAAAAATTCAGACAGTAAGATTGCTATTGTTTCCGTGCGTAATATGCAATATACAGCACGAATTTATAAATTCGATTGGATCGCAATTCAAACTGAGTTAAATGATCGCATCGCAAAGTGACTTCAACCACAAATTGGAAGTACTATATAAAATATTTCTTGTTATTAAACTTGCAACTTCGTTAATATCGTTATATATATGTATTTCCATTTACTTCCAATAACTTAAATAGTAAATGTTTATTTTCTTTATTTTCATCTGCTTATTACTATACAGGGTGTCCCAAAGCACCCTTGACAACGCTCGTGAGCAGGTAGAGCACAGTAAACTGAACAGAAAAGTCCTGTATCATTTTTTTCTATAACGCTTAATAAAGAAGTTATTATTGAGTAAAGTCTGGCCAATCAGCGCCGACTTTTAGCCGGACGCACGTCAGTGAGCCGCCCGTCTGTTAGTGTGTGTCGCCGTAGCGACGGAGCGCTCACGCACACTACCAGGCGCGCGGCTAAAGGTCGACGCTGATTGGCCAGACTTTACTCAATAATAACTCCTTTATTAAGCGTTATAGAAAAAAATGGTACAGGACTTTTCTGTTCAGTTTACTGTGCTCTACCTGCTCACGAGCGTTGTCAAGGGTGCTTTGGGACACCCTGTATATTTTTGAAAATAATGCATTGCAAATCAAAAGCTATTTGATATTAACACTTTGCGATGCAATCACCTCTCAGTTCAAATTGCGATCTAATTTGCAATGCATTATTTTCATATATCTATTAATTAAAAAACAAAAACTAATAATATGCAAAATAAAATTGTTATAATAAATTGTAATAAATATATAATATTTATATATATATTTTTTAACATACTTGTCAATCATACTTTTAACCCGTAGTAACCACACCAGTGCAAATTTGCACCACCTAAAATTTCTTGCTTCTGGATCTTTCTATCTGCGTTCTGTAACGGCCTTCCCCCAGTACGACAAATATGTCATTACCCTAGGATACTAACTTCACAGTGAACCGGCGCCATTTTTTTTGAAACTGCTACAGCAGCAGTACCAAAACTTTGAGGAGGTGCTTATTTGCACTAGTGTGGCAGCAGTGTGTGCAAAATCGGTGCTCAACAAAATAATTAGTTTTGCTTTTTCATTTAATAAACGAGTGGGATTACATTAAATGTAAGTATTTAAACATATTTTGTTGTTTTTAACATAAAAATTTACAATTTTGTATGATTTTTTACATTTTTAATAAATTTCGGAGAAATAATATTTTTCTATAAAATCTTGATCATTTTTGTTCTTCTATAAAAATAAATAATTGCTTACATTCAACAGCATGGCTGAAAAAGGGAGACGTTATAATTTACGAAATTATAAAGCAGTGGCACAGGCACTGAGCGTGGACCAGGACCCTGAGCCATCCAACGCTCCATGCTCCGATGACAGCGGAGAGGAATTTGTGTTATCTGATCATGAAATCAGCGATAGTGACACTGCCGACGAAGAGAGCATTCCCGAACAAGAACAGGAGGATAACGATGGCCTTGAAAATGAAGCAGAGAGTGCTAGCAAAAGGCAGAGGCTCGTGGATGCAACGGAGCGACAACGCAGCAGAGGCCGTCCGAGGAAATGTGTTCCGACCGCGGCGTCGCATTCGACATGGTCCGAAGAGGAGCCAAATAGACGTGGTAGACGTTCTAATGATATGCCCGCGGTTGATGAACCTTCTCCGAAAAACGATGCTGAGAATATACGCTCTCCGTTGCAAGCGTTTAACGTGTTATTTTCGAGTGATATGATGGAAAAAATTGTGACGCATACTAACGAGCAAATAACGCGTGAGATAACGCGATTGAAGCGAGATAATCGAATTATTCAATCTTATCAGTCGACAACGGATCAAATTGAAATTAATGCGTTAATCGGTATTTTATATTATACTGCTGTGCTAAAACAAAACACTTTATGTATGAGAGATATGTGGTCAGAGGAATTCGGGTGCGGTATTTATCGGGCTATATTTTCAGAGCAGCGGTTTAATTTTCTTCTTTCTACGTTACGTTTTGATGATAAGGAAACGCGGAGACAGAGAAGATTTACCGATAAACTAGCTCCTGTTCGCGAGATTTGGGAAATTTTCATAAAAAATTGTGTTATTAATTACGAGCCGTCAAGCAATTGTACGATTGATGAACAGTTAGTTAGTTTTCGTGGTAGGTGTTCTTTCCGCATTTACATGAAAAACAAACCGGATAAGTACGGTCTGAAAATTCTAATGTTATATGACGCAAAAACATTTTATATGATTTCCGCGATTCCCTATGTAGGAAAAGTAACACCCGAAGACAATGACTCTGTGCCGACTTATTTTGTGCGCAAATTAGTGGAATGCGGATCACTGGTACATTCTTGGCGAACAATAACAATGGACAATTGGTTTACATCAGTGCCACTATTTATGCTATTGAAAGAAAAATATCAGTTGAGAGCCGTCGGTACAATAAGAAAAAATAAGCGCGAGATTCCATCGACATTGAAAATAGCGAGCGAAATCAACTCATCGCGTTTCGTATTTACAAACGAGTTAACGCTTGTTTCGTATGTACCTAAAAAAAATAAAATTGTTTTACTTCTGTCTTCGATGCATCATAATAAAGCGATTGATAGTAAAACCAAAAAGCCCGAAATTATCATGTATTATAACGCAAACAAAGGAGCCACAGATGCGTTTGATCAGAAGTGCCATACTTTTTCTGTTGCGCGGCGCACTCAAAGATGGCCTTTGAAATTTTTTTATAACATGCTCAATCAAGCATCCATTAATTGCTGCGTTCTGTTTAATTTAATTGCAGAAAATGTTAGACTAAACCGCAGTTACTTTATAAAAGATTTGGCATGCGCGTTGATCGAGCCGCAGCTACAGCGCCGTTTGCAGCGCTCATCCTTACGCTTGACCACGAAAAAATTAATTTGTAAAATGTTAAAAATTGATGAGCCTGCAGTTAGTGGCTACAAAGTCATACGCGTGGAAAGTCGCGCGAAATGCGGACTTTGTGACAATGAAACCTCCAGCCGCACGCGTATGAAATGTAATAATTGCTTGCGCCGCATTTGCGACGATCATAGATGCGGGCTTTGCATTGAGTGCGCCATAAATTTAGATTAAAAGTAAGGATAAAAGCGTAGATGAAGAATAATTTTGTATTTTTGTCATTTTTTGAAAAAATAAATACTTTTGTCTATTATAAACAAACCATTTACTGATTTTTTCACCTTTCAAATATACCATACTTTCAAACACCCCTAAAAAATCCTTAATATTCTATAATGTTTATAAAATATTTTTTTTCCAAAATACAACATTTTAACTTTAATTTAAAAAAAAAAAGCATTTATTTCTGTCAAATAGAAAAAAATAGCGATTTTTTGGAAAAAAAACCGATTTTTTAAAAATTTGATTTTGATTTTGACGTTTTTTCACTATTACAAAATTATTTTTTACATTCGAGACCATTACTATTGGATTCCTGGGGAATTTTTACCCCAAGAAACTCATATTATCAAACATTTTTGGATTATTTATGCGCGAGTTATGGAACTTTAAAAATGCAAAATCCCAAATCGCACTAGTGTGGTTAGTACGTATACTGAATAGAGGTATGGTTACTACGGGTTAATAATATCATATATACATGATTAACAATAAGTAATAAGCAGAATTTTGTTACCCACCACGTCTTCTCAAGCGACTCAAGATGTCATTGACCAATATAAAAAAATAACAATCATTAGGTATATTTAAAACAATATATGTATATAAACATTTTAATATAAAAATTATATATTTTTTATCACTCAATGACACTCTTTCTTTTTCTGAGCCGCTTCCTGTGCTTCGATGACATACTGTGGTTCCCGAATAGGCATATTTCTTGCCGTTCTACTATCGATTATTTCAGGAACCAAGCAGTCCTCGTAGAATCGTTTAAGCAATGGTAACATTTTTATTTCCCAAAATGTGTCATCACGCTCGACGATCGTGTACTTTAATCCAAAGGGTGTCCGCACAGCAAAAATGCAATAGTTTCTTTGCGTGATGTGCAGCTGCCTCTGTACTTGGAAGTAGTACGCGTGTCTTTGATTCATACGAGTGTCATCCGTTTTATCGAAAATTCTATGCAAATCTGAAATCTTATTGAGCATTGCATCGGCGGGAGACACTTGCCGCGCCGTATAAGGACATTTGATCTCAACAATAGTATCGTCTCCGATAATGCCGTCAGGCGTCGCGGCAAGATGAGGAATTGTTTCATCAATAAATATTCCACAATCATTAATTTCTATTTCAAACTCCACCTGCAATTGCTCTCGTGCTACCATCTCTTTTTCTTTACCCCACTCAACAGCCGCATTCGTCAATCGAGGAGGATAAAGAATTGTTTTTACAAGATTTTGGCACGAAGTTGTTTCTCTTCTGCTACAAACTTTTCCAAAGTTTGAAGCAGTGAGAAGATTTCGCCGCACGTTATGCCATGCCGGATTTTCATGCTGACCCCGTGTAGCACATTCCAATATAACATGATTACATTGCTGATCTACTAACATTTGGATATGATTACATCTCAGCTGTTCGTACATGTTGCCTTCGATATCTGGCCGTTCTACATTTGGTCCATAATCTTTATCAGCTCTACATATTTTGGCGGAATATTTAGATGTACGAACAGAGAGACCTAATTCTTTCGCCGCACGTGTTCGTTTTTGTTGGTTGGCATTTTTTGTAATATATATATCTTGAATTAGTTCTGTTTGTGCGGGTGGTTTTTTATCCACGATACGACAAACAGAACTCAAAGCTCGCGAAGTATTAAATTGCACAACGGATGCTTTAACGCGTGTCTCATAAGAGCCTTTCATGGCATAATGAATACGTTTGTCGCCAATAAATTTACTAATGATTCCATTACAACTTTCAACGGAATTACTAGTATATTGATATAATAAACTATCGGCTTTTTCTATAATGCGTTTCATAGCATTTTCTACTTTTTGAAATAATCCTGCCCGTTGTAGTTGGGGCACAAGATTTTCCTCATCTCCTTTTTGCTTTCCATTACAGAAATACTGAAGCGAGGCACAATCTTTATGCTCACCAAATACATGGCTAGGTATATTATTTAAATCTTTGATTAATTGTGCAAGTTTTGTTTGCCAATTGGCTGTACTATTGCGGCGAAATGTAACAGCCTTTACCACAGCGTTTCGAATTTTCATAACGCTATTTGTAACGGCTTTTTTCAATTTAGATATATTTCTACCACCGGTACTACCCGCTTCGCGTATTTTATTAGAAAGATTACGGAGAAGATGATTCGTGCATTCAATCTTCTCCACAACAATATCCGGATAGGGTGGAAAATCTCTTAACTTTTTTAATACATTACTATCACCGTTACCAATATATTTATTATAAATTAAACCATGCATTTCTAAGCTATGTCGGAAGCCTTCGAGGATTATATCACTTTCCATACTTGTAGAGCTTTGATTACTTCCCCAATTTTTAAAGTACTTATGTTCTTTCGGTTCTGAAGAATTTTTCGCTGCTCTTGCGCAAATAATGCAATATTTATTTCTAACACCCACGAATAAGACCTTTCGGAATAATAGCCCGTAATAATAGCCGCTCCAGATGGGGAATCGTAACTACCATTGCGATAGGATCTCTTCATCCACGAGCCGTCTGTTATTACGGGTATATGCGGAATGTCATCTACAACATCTCCTCTTTCAATTGCTAAACGTCTTTCTTCTTCGCCAGCCACACGCATTTCTTCTTCCGCGGCGGCGGCGAAGGCTTCCGACATTTCATTGTGATAATTTATATATGTTTTATTACTCATGCATGGAACATCCACAGCAGCAAGAAGTTCTTCAAGTTGCTTATGACCAGTCCCTGTCAATATAGTACCGCATATGGCATCTCTATTGACATCCAATATTTTGTCGTCTATCGGTTCACTCCAAAAGCTATCTTTAAAGTGACACATTCGATATTCGACAAAAAATTGGGTTTTTAGACCATAACGCTTCGTTTTGGTTATTATAAGATCAGTGAAACGACATTCGCCGATCCAATGAGTGGACAGTCTCTGCAATTCAGCAAAAACATGCCCGTAATCGACGATACATCGTCCACTAATCTCTGCAGAACATAAACGATTTGCGTCGATGTTTCCATCAACATGCAAAACAATATTTTCGATATCTTCGATATCATCCATATTATTTTGCATTGTACTTTCTGATTCCACTGTGTATGCATCTGCAGAATTTTCTGGAAATGTATTCAACGATTGTGGTGTCAATGGATCATTATCTGTCGCATTTCTCTCATTCATATATGCGTGCGGCTCGTTCAACAAAATTGCATTTTCGCAAAATTCACGAACGTGTGACACAAATCCCACAGAATCATCATCGAAAAAATCAATGACTTTTTCCGGTTGAACCTTCTGTGTTGTGCATGCATCGACAGACAATTCAGAAAATACATTCGCAAAAGATAATGATTGCGATGGCAACATATCGTTATCTACATTTCCATTATCGTGATATATATCATAAGACGTACCTGGAATTTCCATCAAATCCGAAATGGTATTAGAAGCCGATCTGGAAATTTTTCCCGAATCCTTGTTGGCCTTCTCTTCTTCACAAACACTCCTACTTTGATGCAATGCATCTCGTATGTAACGCATTTTCTTGGATAAAGAAATACGTTTCATCGAAATACATTTTTTTATTTTTTGTCATAATGAGTACGATCGTATATCACTGTATAATACAATAATAAAAAGCACTCGTCTCCAATAACAAAAGAATTAAAAGAATCAACAACGCGAAATAATGTCATATAATCGCTTGACAATCACACGACTCACTGAAGAGCTTCATGACCTGCGCAATGCATAGTTGGAAAAAGTGTAATTACGCTATTGTGCGTGTATGCACTGTACTTGCGTACTTGCTGATCACGGCGCATCACGACAACGGTAAGTAATTGTGCTCTTTATTTATATATACACGTAGATTGATATAAGTATAATAAATACAAGCGTTTCATAAAAATATGTAGACACAGTACATCCAATCAAAAATTTTTATTATTTATACATTACATACAATTTATTATCATTCAAGAATTACTATTAAATTGTTATAACCTCTCATTTTATTTTTCATTAGATATGAATATATAAATATTTATACATATTTATATATATGTGTGTGAATATGTACATATAATTAAACTTCTTTTTCTTTGCAGCAATTGGAATTATGGACCGTAGCCATGGGCCGGCCGGTGTTAGGCCGGCGAATAATAACATTGATATTCCGCCGGGCCACGTGCCGCCAGACCACGTGCCGGCAGGGCACAGAGCTAATTATATTCTCGTGGTACAACGACCGGAATATGTAAGTATTATATTTTACTTATTGTATAATATTAGACATATATATATATATATATATATATATATATATATATATATATATACAGGGTGCGGCATTTATAGTGACGCGGGCATATTTTTCGGAAACGAAGTGAGATATCAAAAAATGTTTCAGACAAAAGTTGCATGGTTTCGAGGGGGCCACATGATAAAAATATGGATTTGACCTTAAGTGGTCTTTTCAAGGTGAGGTCAATGTGGTCGATGTTTTCTTAAATGGAACTCCCCATTTTTTATTACATATTCTTATAGCTTATCCCGAGAGCTTTCCAAAACACTATAATAAAGATCAAAATTCAAGTAAAATGGCAAAAGAGCCACGCGCAGTTTTTTGGGCGCAAAAATATATAATTTAAATCAAAAATTGAATTAAAAAATTAGAGAATTTCTTTAATTACAAAATTCGCGAAAGGCGGACGTTTCGGCCCTTTTTTTGGCCATCATCAGCGCAAACAATAATAAAATCAACATTAAATACGGTATACAAAAAGAGTCTTAAACAATTAAAGCGCAAAGTTACATGATAACCGACGGTAGAAGGCGTAATCCCTCATGTCGCTCCAAAGGGCAAAAACCATTCTCCATGCAGTCCATGTTTCTTTCGGGGCAGAAACCTCGATTCTTTAAGCATGAATCCACGAGCATGGTGATACGTTAATAATTGTGTCTGTAATATGAGCGGAATGGTTTGTGTCAAAAAACGAAAAGAGGGAGAGGTCCGTGTCGGAAATTACAGTAGTAAGACTTACATAAAAGAGACGCAACGCACAAGTCGACAGTACAAATCTTTCAGTATCGCACAATCTTAACTAAACTCACCAACTAACCACAGAGTAATGAGAAGTATTGTTCGGCGAAAAAGGTGAGATGATAAAAACAAATATTATCAGTAGCGGTAAACAACGATACAAAAAAATTAAAGATTGTCAAAACAGTAAAATGAAAAACAATATCAGCATTGTCTATAATATAAAATCAAAGTAATAAATAAATAAATATATATAAAACAGTCCAGACACATTATCCAAAAATAAAATAAAAACAAATTTTGTCGTTGTAAAAAAGATGTTTGTCAAAGTTATATTAAATAGATAAATAAATAAATAACATTTAAAGGATTGTCAAGTACATAAAAATTACTATGAAATATATGATAATAAATAAGTCAATAAATATATATAAAACAGTCCAGACACACTATCCAAAAATAAAATAAAAACAAATTTTGTCGTTATTAAAAAGATGTTTGTCAAATGAGTTAAATTAAATAGATAAATAAATAAATAACATTTAAAAGATTGTCAAGTACAGTAAGATAATTATAAAATAAACATAATATTTAATATAACTTTGACAAACATCTTTTTTACAACGACAAAATTTGTTTTTATTTTATTTTTGGATAATGTGTCTGGACTGTTTTATATATATTTATTTATTTATTACTTTGATTTTATATTATAGACAATGCTGATATTGTTTTTCATTTTACTGTTTTGACAATCTTTAATTTTTTTGTATCGTTGTTTACCGCTACTGATAATATTTGTTTTTATCATCTCACCTTTTTCGCCGAACAATACTTCTCATTACTCTGTGGTTAGTTGGTGAGTTTAGTTAAGATTGTGCGATACTGAAAGATTTGTACTGTCGACTTGTGCGTTGCGTCTCTTTTATGTAAGTCTTACTACTGTAATTTCCAACACGGACCTCTCCCTCTTTTCGTTTTTTGACACAAACCATTCCGCTCATATTACAGACACAATTATTAACGTATCACCATGCTCGTGGATTCATGCTTAAAGAATCGAGGTTTCTGCCCCGAAAGAAACATTGATTGCATGGAGAATGGTTTTTGCCCTTTGGAGCGACATGAGGGATTACGCCTTCTACCGTCGGTTATCATGTAACTTTGCGCTTTAATTGTTTAAGACTCTTTTTGTATACCGTATTTAATGTTGATTTTATTATTGTTTGCGCTGATGATGGCCAAAAAAAGGGCCGAAACGTCCGCCTTTCGCGAATTTTGTAATTAAAGAAATTCTCTAATTTTTTAATTCAATTTTTGATTTAAATTATATATTTTTGCGCCCAAAAAACTGCGCGTGGCTCTTTTGCCATTTTACTTGAATTTTGATTTTTAATCGTTTAAGAGCCTTACTTTTATATCTTTTCACTATAATAAAGTATTTTTTTATTAAGTACTTTTTGAGTTATTTTATATTTTAATCTGACATATTCTGATATAAAAAATAAAATATCTCGTAAAATATTTAGTTTTCGATAATCTTACCGTAACACTTTTATGTACAGAATAATGAGACAAGTCAATTAGTGTAAAAAAAAAAACAAATAATTGTTTAAAAAAATACATTGTAAATAATTACATACTTTTTCTTAAAAACAATTATTTTTTTTTACTAATTGATTTGTCTCATTATTCTGTACATAAAAGTATTACGGTAAGATTATCGAAACTTAAATATTTTACGAGATATTTTATTTTTTATATCAAAATATGTCAGATTAAAATATAAAATAACTCAAAAAGTACTTAATGAAAAAATACTTTATTATAGTGTTTTGGAAAGCTCTCGAGGTAAGCTACAAGAATATGTAATAAAAAATAGGGAGTTCCATTTAAGAAAACATCGACCACATTGACCTCACCTTGAAAAGACCACTTAAGGTCAAATCCATATTTTTATCATGTGGCCCCCTCGAAACCATGCAACTTTTGTCTGAAACATTTTTTGATATCTCACTTCGTTTCCGCAAAATATGCCCGCGTCACTATAAATGCCGCACCCTGTATATATATATATATATATATGTATATATATATATATATATGTATATATAGATGTGTTTCACGTGTACATTACTGTAATATATCTTATTTTTGATAATTATTGCAACAGTATATATGTTATTATATAAGCTATATAAATAAATATATATATATATATATATATATGTATATATATATATGTACGTAGAAAGTACACATGGAATACGCAAACTTTGACAGATTGTTTGCAAGATCATTCTGAGCAAAAAATGTTAAACATAAAGGCCCGTATTCTGAGCTCACATTTAGAGGCACATCTAAAGTGCCACATTTAGAGGCGCAGATAAATGTACGACTAAAGTCAGTCGTATTCTCATCGCACATTTATAGCGCCTGTAACTTAGAGGTACATTTATGATTTTAGAGGTACATTTATTTATTTATTTACCATGTTGTATATATATTATGCTTATTAGGCGCATACGGCACTGTGATTGGCCTTCAAACAGTTCATTATGGCTGCGTTCCGCAATTCACCGATAGTACTGCCAGCATATCGTCATCTTTGTTGTTCGACAAGGATGATGATATGTTGGCAATACTGCTAGTGAATTTCGGAACACATGCTATGTATCACGCGCCATAAGCTAAATTTGCAAACTTCACTTCGATTTCTCTTTCGACGCCACTGCAACGCAAAACGTAAAGTAAGTATATAAAAATACAATAATTACATTGAAAATATAAAAAAAATAAAAGTTAATTATAATTTGTTATGTATTAGAGAGAGATGTCTGAAAAAATGAAAAGACGTGAAAACTTCTCGCAAGAAGAAAGAGACATAATTATAAATTATGTGAAAATGAATTGCACAGTAATGGAGGATAAGAGTGGCAATGCAAAAATGCAAATTGCAAAAAAGCAGAAATGGAAAGAATTGGAAGAACAACTAAAAGCATCGGGTTCTACACGAACATGGACCGAATTAAGGATAGCGTACCAACGGTGGAAGGTGGCAGCAAAGAGAAATGTGACAGCATACAGAAAATATTTGAAGAGCACTGGTGGTGGACCATCCATTCATAGGCCGTTGGAAATAGATTTCAATATAGCAGAAATTTGTCCCGAGGACTTTGAAATGGATGAAAACATCCACGACAGTGATGATCAAGTAAGTTTCATATAAAAGTTATATGTTATTAAAAATTAAAACTAAAAGATTTAAATTTTACATTTTCAATTGTATATATCCGTTGCGTGTGGTGTGTGAAAGCGTGTGTGTATATATGTTGTGTATAAGCATGTGTATCAATTATTTATATAATAGCGTGTGTGTAAATTATTTTTAATATAATTTGTAAATAATTTTTATTATGTATATATTTATTTTTCATTTATTATTTATATTATATATATATACACATACATAAAAATTATATTTTAGTAGGCTTTCACTTAAACATATTTATATATTTAAATATATCTTTTACGATGCAAATACGATAAAATAATTTAATACATATAATTTTGTTTATTTGTTATAGAAACTCAAGGACTCAACAACTTGATGATGCTGAATTGATTTTGGATTCTGCAACTGGGTAAGATTTACAAAATGTTATATATATATAAATTTAAATCTGAAAAAAGCAAAATATTAATTTTTATTATTAAGCAAATAATAATATTCTTTTTAGAACTTTTGTACTTTTGGAGGATGGCACTTTAAAACCTACAAGCATCCGTGAAGAGCCGATAGCAGGACCTTCTTCTTTGGTCAGACCAGAAGAAAAGTTTAATGAGCCTGTATCAAAGAAAAGGAAAAAAGAAATGACTGCATTTGAAGAGGCTCTATTGGAGTTGCAGAAAGAAAAGCATAATAAGACCATGGAGTTCCTGAAACTAGAACATGAAGCAAAGATACAATCCATATTGGCAGAACAAAAACAAAAACAAGAAGTACATGACTTACAGATGAAAGAATTATTATTACGAATTAAAAAATATCAAGATAACTGATTTTTAGACCTCAAAATTAATAAGAAATTATTATTATAAATTCTAATGCTTCATGGTCGATTTGTTTCGGAACTCCCTCTTCAAAAAGGAAAATATTTTCTTTGCTGTCACTTGCTGTTCTATTTATTCTTTCATTTCTGCGTTTTGCCATATTTCTAATTGTATTGTCACTTTTATCTGAAAACTGTGTAATTCTTTATGATATGTATTTCTTTCTTCTTGCGATAAGTTAATATTTAAGTAAATTAATAAATATAATATATATTTAATATAATATATATTTAATATAATATATAATAAAACTTTATATGTTATTTTAATAAAAAATTTTGTATATATATATAATATTATTATAATAAAATGTTAAATTTACATTTATATTTTTATAAAAAATGTTTAAATATATATTTATCGTGATATATAAAAACATAATGCTTTTTTATTGTTTATTTATCCATTTACTATTTAGTTAGTTTAATAGTAATTATTAAATTATATTATTTATTAATTAAATTATTACATCTCCGCACATAAAAATTTAAAAAATGTATAATTTAATATATAAGAAAAAGTTAATATTTTAAAATTATTATTAATTATGATTATGCTAATGTTAATGAAAAAAGTAATTTTTTAAAAGTTTTTTTTAGGTTATATATATATATATATATAACTTTAAAAAACTATTAATTTTTTAATAATCACAATTAATAATAATTTTAAAATATTAACTTTTTTTTATATATTACATTATATTTATACTTGTATTAAATTATACTATTCTTATATATATATATATATATATATATATATATATATATATATATATATATATATACAATATATATATACATATATAATTGAAATTGCTAATAAAATTTAAATGATATTGATAATACTAAAATTAATAATAGTTCTAAACTAATAATAGTAAAGTTACTAATAATATTATTAAAACTAAAAACTATTGAGCTAAAATTAATAGAACATTGAATAGGTACAAAATAAATTTAAATACATAAAATTAACATGTACTTATATCAATAAGTTATTATATTGACATTAACATGTACATTATATCAATAAATATCAAATACTACGTAATTTCGGAAAGTAAATACAATATGTAATATAATAATGATGGACATAAAAGTTTCGAAACAGAATAGATTTTTGAAATTTATAATGATCGTAAGTTTCGATAAAGATATCAATTAAGAAAAAGATGTCACATGTCCTGTTATCTATAGAAGAAGAAAAATTATATTCTTTTTCCGTTAAGAGAAATATTGTTGCATAAACTCTTGACAAAAGAGATTATGGCCATGCTGCACTGGTTCTGCTTCAGAATTCATTGTAACATGGTCATCCTCTTCGTCGTCCAAATCCTCATCCGAATCTGCATCTAAAAAATAAAATAATTTGTCTTCTAATATTTTTAATATCAAATCATTTATTTAAAAATAGCGTATATATTATATACCATATGGATTGTTATCCTTAAATTTGTGTCGAATGTTATATAAAACAGCCATTGCTATAATGGCTGCTTTTGCTGTGGGCAAAGAAATCTGCATGCTATTCCGTAGAGCATGGAACATGCCCTTCCATTCACCAAAGCAGCGTTCCACAATGATCGGGGTCCGTACATGGGATGCGTTGTAACGCTCCTCAGAAGGATCACGGGGATTCAGGATAGGAGTCAAAAGATATGGCTTGCAAGGGTACCCGGAATCTCCAAGCAAGATACCTTTTATCCTACCTGCCTGTAAAATTAGAAGTATATATTAATTATTAATTATTAATAAATTTATATAATGCTTTATATGTTACACCGCTTTATATGTTAACCATTTACACATAGTAATATATATTCTCATATAGCGATTATTATACATGTATGTAGTTATATAATTATATAACGATTTTACGTATGAATGTGTGTAATACGTTACTTATACTCAATTAATATAATTATTACCTCAAATTCATCCTTGAGGGAACATGAATCTCATATACGCGCATCATGGACGCTGGCTCTCCATCGAGCAACAATGTTCAAGATATGTCGTTCAGCATTACAAACTACCTGGATGTTTAATGAATAGAAACCCTTCCGATTTATATATAACGCAGCTTGTTCCTGGCTGGGGCATTTGATTGATACGTGAGTACAATCAATACACCCCACAACCATAGGAAAACGAGCTACGTTACAAAATTCCTGTTAAAGGGTTTCTATCCGTGGTGGAAATTTAATAAATTCTGGCAGCAGTCCTGCCAGAACTCGTGATACTGAAGCAATAATCTTGGACACTGTTGGATGTGATACACCATGCAGATCTCCTGCAATAAGAATGTTTTTTAGTTTTCTTCAGAAATATATTTACATATTAATTATATAATAATTATTATATATACATATAATTATAATTATATATATATAACAATAATTATATATATAATAATAATTATATAATATTAATTTTCAATATTATTAATATTAATTATATAATAATAATAATTATATAATAAATAACACGATTAGTTATGAAAAAGACTTACCCAATTCGACTTGATAACATCCTTTAGCATAATAGCGTAAGGCGATGAGGACTTGAAGAGCTGGTGTTAAGATATTTCTTCTAATAGAAATTGAAGATAACCTATCTTCTACTAACGAGATCACGAAACGCACACATTCTTTACTTAATCGATATCTTTGTCGAGACTCGCGATCATTATAAATTTCAAAAGGGTCTATTCTATTTCGAAATATTCGCAGACCACGATCACGTACTGCATTTACTTCTCGAACTTCGATTACATGATCAATATCGTCAAACATATCCATGATTGTATTTGAAGTGTGCTCCGTTTGAAGCTAGTTTCGCTTCGAAGTACAAGATTCTTCGGCCTAATTAATTCTTCGAAGTGAAAATAGTGTTAAACGAAATGCACCCTTCAATGCATTTTATACATTACTATACTTTTAGAAGAAATTTCAGAATTAACCAAATATTATTATTATTATTATATAAAAGTTTTTATTATTTACAGAAACTTGATCTGTAATAATTTTATTAATGAAATCAATTGTATAACAGTGATAGAATTAATCAAACTTACGTACCATCATACAACGCGCCGGTATTACGTATAAATGTACGTATAAATGTGCCCTCGGGCACATTTAGTGGTACATTTATCGAGAATGGCATAAATGTGCTATAAATGTGGTTCAGAATACGATTTTCACTATAAAGTTGCGCATTTAAGCAAAAAATGGCGGTCTGCCTCTAAATGTGCCGCTAAATGTGCGCTCAGAATACCGCCACATTTATCGTGTCATCTAAGGTACATTTAGAGGTACATCTAAAGATAGATGTGAGCTCAGAATACGGGCCAAAGGTTCTATTTTTACACAACTTGTAAATTTTGCTATTATAATAAAATCACTGTACTCCTAGTAAAATCATTGTAAACTATTGTTATTATATATTATTTTGTTTTACTTTAGATTTTCAAAGGTCACTTAGCATGTAAAATCACACCAAACATATGATTTTATTATGATAGCAGTATAATTTAATAATGTTTGTAACTACTAAGTATTAAAAAATAGAATTTTTATGTTATATGATATGTTTTACTCAGAATGATCTCGCAAACAATCTATCAAAATCTGTTACACTTCATGTGTAGCTTCTATGTACATTTATATATATATATATATATATATATATATATATATATATATGTAAAGAAAATATATTTCTTTAATTTAAACGTCGCGCCACTTATGATAGATAGCGTTACATGATAAAAGTAGATAAGGTAGAAATTGAAGAAAACTATGGTAAGGAGAAAACGTGACGAAGGAAAAAGAGAATTTAGAGTAATAAAAGATCAAATTGAAAACTCATTAAAAAGTATTGAAAACGGGAACGACGGGTTAAAGAATAATCGTTAAATGTCGTTTCTTTGTTTACAGGTGAGGGCATTTGTATTTAATGAAGTGAAGGTTTTGTTATACAGGTCTGTTAAGTCAGTGCTGGGATTTACTTGCACATTTCGGCCCGATTCCGTGGCTCACGCCTATTGCCCCCCACTCACCGCTCGTGCGTTAGCAACGAGTCGCTAGATACGCGTAACTAAGGAGCGCGACGCTTTGTCCCAGGAGCGTCCGTATATAAGAATGCCCAAATATAATAATAAGACAATACTTTTCTATAATTAAAAGTTTTTCTTCAATATTTTATATCAATGAAATATAAAATATTGAAGAAAAACTTTTAATTTTGAGAATTTTTGCGGAGCATTTAGAAAAGTATTGTCTTATTATTATATTTGGGCATTCTTACATATGAACGCTCCTGAGACGAACCGTCGCGCTTCTTAGTTACGCGTATCTGGCGACTCGTTGCTAACGCACGAGCAGTGAGTGGGGGGCAATAGGCGTGAGCCACGGAATCGGGCCGAAATGTGCAAGTAAATCCCAGCACTGTGTTAAGTTATAAGAGATTTATTTTGAAATAATAAAATAAAACTTTGTTTACAGAGCAACACTGAGACAGTTTATTAATCCTTGTCGATTCCGAAGGAAAATTTAAGATTAAAACATTATATATATATATATATATATATATATATATATATATATATATATATATTTGTATATACGTAGCTTATGATTATGTATAACGTTGCAATAATTATTATAAATAAGACATATTAAGAGAACACATGAGATGAGAAATGATAAATATTATATAATACATATTGCATATTATTTTTCAAAAGTATTAATTATAATTAAAAAATGAATTTGTTACAGAATCCGCAAATAGAACGACGACGGCGTTATCGCCAACGTCGTCGCGAACGGCGACAGCAGCAGCAGCAGCAGCAACAGCAGGCGCAGCATGCTTCACAAGCACTGGCATTACCACCACCACCGCCGCAGCCGCCGCCGCCGCTGCCACCGCCGCCACCGCCGCCACCGCCACCACCACCACCACCGTATTATTATGAACGGGATAGTCGGGTGAGAAGAGGACGAGGAGGACGAGGAGGCCGAGGAGGCCGAGAAGGTCGGGAGACCGGGGAGGATGGAGAAATAAAATCCAAATATTTTATATAAATTGATGTAATAACAGAGAATAAATATTTTATATATTGATATATTATAATTATTTTTTAAAGGTGATTTAATATATTAGGCAATTGACTTAAATATTTAATAAATATTCACAAATAAATAAAATGAGACGGTCAAATGAGAGCCGACACGTTGGATGAGGGTTGCCAAAAATATATTTCTCGTATGTGTTATGGTATTTATTAATTAGATATTTCGGTCCGAAAACGTCTAATTAATAAATACAATTACACATACCAGAAATATATTTTTGGCGCCCCTCATCCAACGCATCGGCTCTCATTTGACGGTCTCATCTTATTTATAATTCTTTTTTATTCAAATTTTAATATATATATATGTATATATATATATATATATATATATATATATATATATATATACAATTTACAATTAGTACATTATGCTTGGAAAATGTTATACAAATTATGCCATTTTCTTTCTGCCGCGTCGACGACACATAAAGTATCGATAGCGATTAGAGTTGAAATATATTTCCGATATTTGATTCAAAATTACTTTTCGGTCTTTGATAAAAATAAAAAAAAAATAAAATAAAATAAGGCTCCAACTTTTTATTAATTTTGTGTACACCTATATGTATATGTAAATATAGAAGTAATAAAAAGTTGGAGTTTGTTTATTTCATTATTGTTTTTTTTTTACAACAGATTGATAATAGTATTTATGAATCAAATCTCAGAGAAAGAAATACATAGTAACTGTAATTGCTATCGATATTTTGTGTCATCGACGCGGTAAAAAGACAAGAATAGAATAATTCATCTAACATATTTTCCAGCGCATTTATATATCCGTTGCACAATGTACTAGGTTGTATCTACACGGATACTATACACATACGCGATGAAAGAGAGACAAAGACGGCGCAATCATCTCTCTTTGTCAAGCGATCAGTGTACTACTAGAAAAATGTCCCCATTAGCTGCTCCTTGCATATCGCTCTAGTGATATCCGTTCTTTTCGTATGTAGCCTCGAAGAAGTCATATTTCTTCCTCTAACTATTTTTGCTATATTCTTTGCAAAGCTTAGATTGGCGCTACAGAGCCGGATTTTGCATTTTGGCTCTCAAAAAATTTTTAATTAATAAAATACAGCTCATGGCCAACTGCACCTAATCCGCCATGAGCTGTACCAGATCCAGATAGCCAAGAATGTTAAAATCACGTTTTGCCAAAGCTTTGCGACAAGGTGTGCTTTAATTTTGACAACAATTTTGTAGCAAACATTTGTCTTGTTTCGGTTTGTCAAAAAGTTTGAAGCAAATTGACGGCAAAATTTTTCGTCTCACGATGCTGTAAATAATAGGAAAAGGCTTGCCCGTAAATTTTACGCATAGAAGAACACGTATGATGCTAATTCACGGTGTAACACAAACTTTACGCCAATTAGTAGCAAATCTTGTTATACACGCTATAATAGCAAATTTACAACAAGAACAGAGCAAACCTTATTGTACACGATATGATAACACATTTACGGAAAGAACAGAGCAAAGTATACTCTGGCACAACGAGACGCAAAATTCACGCAAATAACAGAGCAAACCTTGCCATGCACGGCATGACAGCAAATTTACAACTTTACTTTATTACAAACTTTACAAAAATATAGTATTCTGCCGATAGTTCGTTTATTCATCGCTATGCGACGCGTTATATGCATCCATCTCGTATTTGATTTTTAATCATGAGAAGTATATAAAGCTTGCAAAGAGCAACTGGTAGAAGATTAAAAATATAATTATTTCTATCAGTTCAATTACTGATACAATCCCAACATAGGGAATTCAGATATTGGACTGATTGTTCCTCTTAGATCGGGCAGATAAATGTCTGAAAAAGTTTAAATCATCCGTTTATTGTTTACTTAAAATGTAAATATATATATATATATATATATATATATATATATATATTATATACATACATATATATATATATATATATATATATATATATATATATATATATAAAATTCATATATTCATTATATTATAAATTCATTTTCAATTATTCATATATTATCATCATCTCATAATTATAATAAATGTCATCTAAGACCTTGTCTGCGCGGTCGCATAGCTTCTAAAAACGACGTGTCAAACAAAGAACGGATTGTTTCACAAAATAGTCCTCTCTGCGAGATTTATCGTTTCTCACAATTTGTCACAGAAGTCCTGAATCACTCACCCCGTATAGAAAATTACCATAAATTTGCTATCACGCCATGCACAGCAAGGTTTGTTCTGATCTTGTTACAAATTTGCTATCATATCGTGCATGGCAAGGTTTGCCCTATTCTTGCCATAAATTTGCTGTCATCCCGTGCACAGCAAGGTTTGTCCTGTTCTTGCCACAAATTTGCTGTCATGCCGTGCACGGCAAGATTTGCTATATTATTTGCGCAAAATGTGCATCACGCTATTGCGACAAGCCTTGCCAGCAAAAGCTAAGCTTTTTGCGGACACACCTTGTCACAATTTTGCTGTAAAGGCATGCTCGGGTTTGCTGCAAACTTTGCATCATTTTGCTTGCTGGGAGAGCTGTGCCTTATTTATCAATTTATGAAATATTATTCTAACTCTTTTTTCCAAAAAAATCGCTCTGTAGCGCCAATCTTACGATCCTACTGATTATGAATATTGCTGTTAGAATTTAATTTTCTTTGTATTTTGGCCGTAATACGAAAAAAAAGGAACCGTAGTTCACGGCTTCCCGCGAGAGGTCTCTACTGTCTCTCCTGCCGACCCTTAATATGTACTACACTGAAAATAAAAATATTTTCAGTGAAAAAAGATCACATGCAACGCTACTAATATGAAATATGTATATCAGTACACCATTGCTTTTGAGATCCACAATTATGGATCTAGCAGAGACACGAACCCGGTCGTTATATATATAATTTTTTTTTTTTTTTTGCGAGAGGAGGGAAAATGCCTTATGCATATCTCGCCGGCCGGTTCGACGGGGTTATGTGGGACTCGCACCCACTAAAAACCCTCCCTGTTATAATATTTCACACTCATGATCAAGCACAACATTTCAGAAATCACGTTTCGCGTTAGTGACACACACGCATACTATATATATATATATATATATATATATATATATATATATATATTTACAACATAATCTTTACTATCGCAATACAAAGTAGATAAATGATTATTTATGAATGACTTGATCATTGCAGCAGTGGCACTGTTGAGCATTAGTTATACCTTTCTACCTTAAAAGAGAAAAAAAGTTGTAAAGAGTGTTGCAGGAAGTTGTATAAAATTTACAAGATCACCGAAAATTGGTGTGACGATATCTATGGATTATTTGAGTGCTCCCTTAATAGGCTAAACAGAAACGGAAATTCATCGAAGATGCGCCGATCGGATCGTTCAGGGATGCTTGCAAAACGGTGGAATTTATGTAAAGCACGGACAAAGTTTAGCGGCAATCAATCATATTTTACCAAAAGAATATATCAAAAGTTTGTCTGTATTAAAAATATATTATTATTAATATACATTACAATGTAATCATATATATTCATATATTTTGTATGTTAGAGTGATAATATAATGAAACATGAAATTAGAACTTATAATTATAGAAACTTGCAATTAATAAACATGTAATTAATAAAACTTGCAATTATTATTAACTGTTCAACTATAAACTATAAACTCATTAATTGTAAACTATTAAATACATAAAACAATATGTATATAGAAAATTTACACAGAACTTCTTTTATTCTGTACCTGAAAAAAATATTGTCCATTAAAATAAATATTATATATATAACATATTTTTTTTCTTTTTTTTATACAAAAAGTTTTATATATTAGAAACACAATTTCCATTTTAACAGTTAAATAAATAACTTATAAACTAAAAAAAGCGAAATAAAAGAATAAAAATTTAAAGAAAGACACATATATTATATTTTTTAATACAATAATTAGGATTTTGTAAACAACTTTTGTCTGAAACATTTTTCCATATCTTTCATATTTTTCAAGATTTTTGCCTGGGGCGATAAAAATGATACACCCTATATACAGGGTGAGTCATTTTAATCAACGCACGCAAATATCTCGTAAAGTAAGTAAGATGGAAAAAAATATTTTATACAAAAGTTGTAGGGTTCAGAGGGGGACACATGATGAAAATATGGACTTGACCTTGAGTGACCTTCTCAAGGCCAAGTCAATATGATCGATATTTTCTTAAGTGGAACCCCCCATTTTTTATTACATATTTTTGTAGCTTATCTCGAAAGCTTTTCAAAACACTATAATAAAGTATTTTTTCATTAAGTACTTTTTGAGTTTTTTTATATTTTAATCTGACATATTTTGATATAAAAATTAAAATATCTCGTAAAATATTTAGTTTTCGATAATCTTACCGTAATACTTTTATGTTCAGAATAATGAGACTAATCAATTAGTGTAAAGAGAAAAACAAATAATTGTTTAAAAAAATACATTGTAAATAATTACATACTTTTTCTTAAAAACAATTTCTTTTGGTACTAATTGATTTGTCCCATTATTCTATACATAAAACTATTACGGTAAGATTATCGAAAACTAAATATTTTACGAGATATTTTAATTTTTATATCAAAATATGTCAGATTAAAATATAAAATAACTCAAAAAGTACTTAATAAAAAAATACTTTATTATAGTGTTTTGAAAACCTTTCGAGATAAGCTACAAGAATATGCAATAAAAAATGCGGAGTTCCATTTAAGAAAATATCGATCACATTGACTTGGCCTTGAAAAGGTCACTCAAGGTCAGGTCCATATTTTCATCATGTGTCCTCCTCTGAACCTTACAACTTTTGTATAAAACATTTTTTTCCATCTTGCTTACTTTACGAGATATTTGCGTGCGTTGATTAAAATGACTCACCCTGTATATATATACAGGGTGTGTCGAAAGTTTGGATACACTCAAATATCTCGTAAACATTGCATTTTAGAGAAAAATATTTCAGACAAAAGTTGTAAGGCTTAAAAAGACACAATCAACGGTAATAGCTGTTTGACCTTGGATGGCGTTGCCAAGGTCAGATCAAGGTCAAATTGAGTTTTTTAAATGGAATTGCCAACTTTTTATTGCATATTCTTGTAGCTTATCTCGAGAGCTTTTCAAAGCACTATAATAAAGTATTTTTTCATTAAGTCCTTTTTGAGTTATTTTATATTTTAATCTGACATATTTCGATATAAAAAATAAAATATCTCCCCACACAGAAAAATGATATGTATTAGATATCTGCTAGATATCTTCAATGTCTACCAGGGATATCCACAGGATATACAGAAACAGCTATTAGACATGCTACGGATATCCAAATGTCCGCCATTCGAGATCTCATAAATATCTATAGGATATCTACAAAAATATCCACTAGATATCCATACAATATCCAATGAATATCTACATAAATATCCACTAGGTATCTATACAATATCCAGTGAATATCTACAAAAATATCCACTAGGTATCCATACAATATCCAATGAATATCTACATAAATATCCACTAGGTATCTATACAATATCCAGTGAATATCTACAAAAATATCCACTAGGTATCCATACAATATCCAATGAATATCTACATAAATATCCACTAGGTATCTATACAATATCCAGTGGATATTATGTAGATATCCATTGTATGTTGGTTAAATTTTGATCACAAAATGATTAATTAAATGTTCTAAAAGTTAGGTCTTATGAGACCCGCATATGACATATCAATATGTCCCATTCACGAGACATCATTTTCTGACGTTTGTTTGATGGCAAAATTAAAACTAATTACAGTAAAAATATATAATAACACACATTAATGTAATATATATTATAGATAACTTTATATAAATTTAATATATAAAATTAAAAATTTTATTTGTATGGAAGTTAATTTCTATTTTATATTTTCAATAATTTAAACAAGATAATAACGAACGATTTTTGCTTATTCGGACATAAATTGTCCGAATAAGTGAAAATCGAACATTATTTATCTGTCCGATTTTCTAAAAATCAGTTCAATATCTGAATTCCCCGGTACGGGAATCGTATCAGAAGTTAAACTGATAGAAATAATTACAATGTTATTAACCGCATTGTGCAGACTTTATATACGTTCATGACAAGAACTTAAATACGGATATAGAAAGTGTATAGTGCGCCGCATAGCGGTAAGTAAATGAACACGTAAATCTCTAATAAATATCTTTGATAGCTGTGTGGTGGACATGGATATGTGGATTTCACGTGGATATCTAGTGGATATCTTCGGTAGCTGTGTGGTGGACATGGATATGTGGATTTCACGTGGATATCTAGTGGATATCTTCGATAGCTGTGTGATGGACATGGATATGTGGATTTCACGTGGATATCTAGTGGATATCTTCGGTAGCTGTGTGGTGGACATGGATATGTGGATTTCACGTGGATATCTAGTGGATATCTTCGGTAGCTATGTGGTGGACATGGATATGTGGATTTCACGTGGATATCTAGTGGATATCTTCGGTAGCTGTTTGGTGGTCATGGATATGTGGATTTCACGTGGATATCTAGTGGATATCTTCGATAGCTATGTGGTGGACATGGATATGTGTATTTCACGTGGATAACTAGTGGATATCTTCGGTAGCTGTTTGGTGGACATGGATATGTGGATTTCACGTGGATAACTAGTGGATATCTTCGGTAGCTGTTTGGTGGACATGGATATGTGGATTTCACGTGGATATCTAGTGGATTTCTTCGGTAGCTGTGTGGTGGACATGGATATGTGGATTTCACGTGGATATCTAGTGGATATCTTCGGTAGCTGTGTGGTGGACATGGATATGTGGATTTCACGTGGATATCTAGTGGATATCTTCGGTAGCTGTTTGGTGGTCATGGATATGTGGATTTCACGTGGATATCTAGTGGATATCTTCGATAGCTATGTGGTGGACATGGATATGTGTATTTCACGTGGATAACTAGTGGATATCTTCGGTAGCTGTTTGGTGGACATGGATATGTGGATTTCACGTGGATAACTAGTGGATATCTTCGGTAGCTGTTTGGTGGACATGGATATGTGGATTTCACGTGGATATCTAGTGGATTTCTTCGGTAGTCATTCGAGAGATATATATATTTTGTTCGTCTATTAGATATCTATTAGTTATCCATGGTAGATATGGACATCAGATAGATATGTAGATATTCACTAGATATCTATTGGATGTTGTGTTCTGTATGGGTATGTACACACATGTCTATTGCAGTTACGCGCCTAAATACAAATAAGAGTGCTACGGTTCTTTGGGTGAGTTTGCTCGCAAGATGAAAATTACGAAAGTGAGAGTAGTTCACTAGATTTCGACGAATGAAATCGTAGATAATCTATTAGTGAATCGCGCTCACTTTTTAATTTTCACCTCGTGAGTAAACTCACAAAATAAAGAACCATAATGATAATATAGGCACCAAGAAGATAAACGTATGCGTATTACGCACATAATACAAAATGTAAAATATCGAATAGTTAATAATAATATTAACTATACGTATATAAAAAAAATTCAAATATAACTATTTAGATTTTAATTTCTAATTAATAATGGATATATGCTTATTAAATATTTCTGGCAAACATTTTTACGAATAAGAAATGAATATGTAGATAACACGTGGATCTCTAATAAATATCTTTCGTAGCTATTTGGTGGACATGGATATTATGTAGATAACATGTAAATATCTAATGAATATCCTTGTCAGATATTCAGTGGACGTGGATATGTGGACAATAATCGGATATCCACTAAATATCCTTGTCAGATATTCAGTGGACATGGATATGTGGACAATAATCGGATATCCACTAAATATCCTTGTCAGATATTCAGTGGACGTGGATATGTGGACAATAATCGGATATCCACTAGATATCCTTGTTAGATTTTTAGTGGACATGGATATGTGGAGAATATGTGGATATCCACTAGATACTCTTGTCAGATATTCAGTGGACGTGGATATGTGGACAATAATCGGATATCCACTAAATATCCTTGTTAGATTTTTAGTGGACATGGATATGTGGACAATAAGTGGATATCTACTAGATATCTTTGTTAGATATTTAGTGGACGTGAATGTGGACATTATATGATATCTAATGGATATCTACTGGATATTTTTTAATAAATTTTTAGTTAACATGGATGTGTGGATAATATGTGGATATCCACTAGATATCCCAGCTGGTTATACGGGAGATATAGATATTTTTGATATCTAATAGATATCTATTGATTATCCATAGTAGATATGGACATTATATGGATATGTCGATATCCAGTAGATATCAATTAGATATGTAGCTCTGCGTGGGTCGTAAAATATTTAGTTTTCGATAATCTTACCGTAATACTTTTATGTACAGAATAATGAGACAAATCAATTAGTGTAAAGAAAAAAACAAATAATTGTTTTAAAAAATACATTGTAAATAATTACATACTTTTTCTTAAAAACAATTATTTTTTTTTTACTAATTGATTTGTCTCATTATTCTGTACATAAAAGTATTACGGTAAGATTATCGAAAACTAAATATTTTACGAGATATTTTATTTTTTATATCAAAATATGTGAGATTAAGATATAAAATAACTCAAAAAGTACTTAATGAAAAAATACTTTATTATAGTGTTTTGAAAAGCTCTCGAGATAAGCTACAAGAATATGCAATAAAAAATAGGCAATTCTATTTAAAAAATTCAATTTGACTTTGATTTGACCTTGGCAACGCCATCCAAGGTCAAACAGCTATTACCGTTGATTGTGTCTTTTTAAGCCTTACAACTTTTGTCTGAAATATTTTTCTCTAAAATGCAATGTTTACGAGATATTTGAATGTATCCAGACTTTCGACACACCCTGTATATATATATATATATATATATATATATATATATATATAATTAATATATGTATATTATATATTATTATTTACCGCATTAAAATTTTACAGTTAATAAAAAAATACATAATATTGAAAATATATGATACACTATACAGGGTGTCCCAAAGCACCCTTGACAACGCTTGTGAGAACGTAAAGCACAGTAAACTGAACAGAAAAGTCCTGTACCATTTTTTTCTATAACGCTTAATAAAGGAGTATTATTGAGTAAAGTCTGGTCAATCAGCGCCGACTTTTAGCCGGACGCACGTCAGTCAGCCGCCCGTCTGTTAGTGTGTGTCGCCGTAGCGACGGAGCGCTCACGCACACTACCAGGCGCGCGGCTAAAGCTCGGCGCTGATTAGCCAGACTTTACTCAATAGTAACTCCTTTATTAAGCGTTATAGAAAAAAATGGTACAGGACCTTTCTGTTCAGTTTGCTGTGCTCTACTTGCTCACAAGCGTTGTCAAGGGTGTTTTGGGACACCCTGTATATAGTGTAGTTAGAGCAGTGCTCGGAGATAGTTGCCCTTTTCGGGCCGATATGTGAAGCGACGCCTACGGTCCCCCCACTACCGCTCGAGGCTCGACGGCCGAGCCGCCGATCGCGCGCGTGACGCTATGCCTCAGGAGCGTCTCGATCTAAAAAATATGCTCAGATTGTACCCGCCGTCAAATCGTCGTTTAAATTTGCTTTGCCAGATAATTTGTCTATTAGTAATATATTATATATGTTATAGTAATATATATATTATATAATATATTAATTTGTCTATTAGTAATATATTATATATGTTATAGTAATATATATAATGGTAAAGTAAATTTTAACGACGATTTGACGGGAGGTACAATCTCAGCATATTTTATATATATATATATATATATATATATATATATATATATATATAATTACAATTTTATAATAGCTTTCCACACCACCCATGAGGTACTATTGCGATGCGTTTTTTTTAAAAGTGGTTTCCCCAGTAGGCCTATTCCACTAAAAGATATAAAAGACTAGAAGATAATTAGGGCGATGAGTGGCTTAGAGCGTTGAGTCGTGGGCTGACAAGTATCAGGTCCCAGGTTCGATTCCGCTCGGGTCCCATCCCACCATATACCTCCTTGTGGAGGATAAGAAGGAGTGGCGGAAGGAGATGGAGAAGGAGGAGGGGGATGGAGGAAGGGAGACAACGAGGGTGAGGAGTAAGAAGGGGAGAAGGAAAAAGGAGGGATAAGATAGGGATAAGATGGGTGTGTGTGTAAGAGAGAAGTGTTAGAAAATAAGAGCGTGAGGAAGAAAGAGAAAGAGAAGGGTTAGGATCGAAAGGGGAAAGCGAGAGAGAGGGAAAAAGGAGAGCGATGTGTAAAAAAAGAAAGGCGTTAGTTGTAAGAGCGGAAAAGCGTATAGATGTAAAGGAAGATTGTATCGGAAAATTGTAAGTTGGAAGTGTAAAGATTGCAACCCCATTGGGGAGTCAATAAAAAACCATACATACTAGAAGATAATTAAATATGTGGCTTGATAGGAAAACAATATTTTATATCGTAAAATATAATATAAAAACAAAAAAGGAAGCAAAAAAAACCGAAAACCAATTTGGATCAAAATTTCAAAATTTTAATTTGATATTCTAGGTCATTTGCACGATTCTACTAGAGATGATATATCCACAGAGATTTTAGATGAACTAACGCGCATCAGCAAGGATAATGATGTATCGCTTAAAGAAGAACGTTTTCCTGTTTTAATAAATTTCATTTTTGAAAAAGAACATTCACATAAATATGTGGACCCAAACATCGAGAAAATTCGAAGACCGAAATTTGTAAGACGCGGATAACACGATATGTCTAAAATTTTGAAAAATTCAACTCCCTTTTCTAGCCGTGTCTTCAAAGAAATATCACATTGCAAATCGCAAAGTTCTGCCTGAAATTCTAGGCTTTGTTCCTCGATTTGCACAGTGAGAGGATTCTCAAAAAGTATTAAATCTTTCCGTAGCGTTTCAAAATCTCTGAAACGCGAATCAATTTGATTTATTAGAGAATCAATAATATTAATTTGTTTTTGAAAGTTACAATTTATGCCGTGTTCTTCAAAAAGAATCTGGCAAGAGGGAAAAAAGTGAAAAATATTATTTTCTAAATAATTTTTAAACATTTGCAACTTTCTACGAAAAGAATCCATATGACTAACTAATTGTGAAATGGTTTGATTGGTCTTTTGCAGCTTTAAATTTAAAATATTTAAATGATTTGTTATATCAGTTACTAGAGCAAGCTCGCAAAGCGAGTTCAAATCTTCAACAAAAAATTTAAATTCATCATATTTTGCAGAAAATTGTTCTTGCAAGAAAAGGAAGATCTCTTTTCTTTTTGCAAAGAACTTTTCCAAACATTTTCCTGCACTGAGCCACCGAACTTCACAATGCAGTGGCACATCTGTATAACTTGCGTTATGCTCTTCGAGAAAGAGTAAAAACTTTCGATGAGAAAGAAATTTTTGACCGCCTTTAATTATGTTAATAATTTTTGTGACGGTTTGCATTGCTGTGCATAGTTTCACAACTTTCCCACATAACGCTTCTTGATGAATAACGCAATGAATGACAGGGATCTTTAAACCTCGCTGCTTTAATTGACCGAAGAATCCATTTTTCGAACCTATCATTGCTCTTGCGCCATCAGTTACGATAGCTGAACATTTTGAGAAATCTATATCAAATTTTTGAAGAGTTTGGTTAACAGCTTCGAAGATATCAATACCCCTTGTTGTGTTATGTAGTGGGACAAAATCTAAGAGCTCCTCGACATATGAAAAATCGTTTTGCACGATTCGAGCAAAAATACTCAGTTGACTCACATGCCGATTATCGGTGCTTTCATCGAGACATAATGAAAAAAAAGAACAAGATTCTAATAAGGATTTTAATTTTTTTTCTAAAGAAGAAGCAATATCATTTATGCGGGATTTTACTGTTTTGTCACTTAAAGGAATACTAGCAGCTTCATCAAGAGTTAACGAATTTCCAAACGACTCTACTGCTGCGATGAGACATTCCTTTATAAATTTTCCTTCACGAAACGGCTTGGAATTTTTCGCGATAAGATTTGAAATTACATACGACGCTGTAAGAGCTTTTATCGAAGATGTAGCATTATCGACAGAACTCGAACTACAACCTTCTTGATAAACTAATTTCAATCCCACAATTAAATTAAATTTCTTCTCGTCCACATATTTCGAATATTCATTTATGTGTTTAGTTTTATAATGTCTATAAAGAATGTATTTTTTTATAAGAGTGGGTTGATAACCACACAAAAGACAGGTGATTTTATTACAAATAGACGCGAAAAATATTCATCTCTCCGATAATCGGCATGTGAGTCAACTGAGTATTTTTGCTCGAATCGTGCAAAATGATTTTTCATATGTCGAGGAGCTCTTAGATTTTGTCCCACTACATAACACAACAAGGGGTATTGATATCTTCGAAGCTGTTAACCAAACTCTTCAAAAATTTGATATAGATTTCTCAAAATGTTCAGCTATCGTAACTGATGGCGCAAGAGCAATGATAGGTTCGAAAAATGGATTCTTCGGTCAATTAAAGCAGCGAGGTTTAAAGATCCCTGTCATTCATTGCGTTATTCATCAAGAAGCGTTATGTGGGAAAGTTGTGAAACTATGCACAGCAATGCAAACCGTCACAAAAATTATTAACATAATTAAAGGCGGTCAAAAATTTCTTTCTCATCGAAAGTTTTTACTCTTTCTCGAAGAGCATAACGCAACTTATACAGATGTGCCACTGCATTGTGAAGTTCGATGGCTCACTGCAGGAAAATGTTTGAAAAAGTTCTTTGCAATAAGAAAAGAGATCTTCCTTTTCTTGCAAGAACAATTTTCTGCAAAATATGATGAATATAAATTTTTTTTTTGAAGATTTGAACTCGCTTTGCGAGCTTGCTCTAGTAACTGATATAACAAATCATTTAAATATTTTAAATTTAAAGCTGCAAAAGACCAATCAAACCATTTCACAATTAGTTAGTCATATGGATTCTTTTCGTAGAAAGTTGCAATTGTTTAAAAATCATTTAGAAAATAATATTTTTCACTTTTTTCCCTCTTGCCAGATTCTTTTTGAAGAACACGGCATAAATTGTAACTTTCAAAAACAAATTAATATTATTGATTCTCTAATAAATCAAATTGATTCGCGTTTCAGAGATTTTGAATCGCTACGGAAAGATTTAATACTTTTTGAGAATCCTCTCACTGTGCAAATCGAGGAACAAAGCCTAGAATTTCAGGCAGAACTTTGCGATTTGCAATGTGATATTTCTTTGAAGACACGGCTAGAAAAGGGAGTTGAATTTTTCAAAATTTTAGACATATCGTGTTATCCGCGTCTTACAAATTTCGGTCTTCGAATTTTCTCGATGTTTGGGTCCACATATTTATGTGAATGTTCTTTTTCAAAAATAAAATTTATTAAAACAGAAAAACGTTCTTCTTTAAGCGATACATCATTATCCTCGCTGATGCGCGTTAGTTCATCTAAAATCTCTGTGGATATATCATCTCTAGTAGAATCGTGCAAACGACCTAGAATATCAAATTAAAATTTTGAAATTTTGATCCAAATTGGTTTTCGGTTTTTTTTGCTTCCTTTTTCGTTTTTATATTATATCTTACGATATAAAATATTGTTTTCCTATCAAGCCACATATTTAATTATCTTCTAGTCTTTTATATCTTTTAGTGGAATAGGCCTACTGGGGAAACCACTTTAAAAAAAAAACGCATCGCAATAGTATCTCATGGGTGATGTGGAAAGCTATTATAAAATTGTAATTATATATATATATATATATATATATATATATATATATATATAAAATATGCTGAGATTGTACCTCCCGTCAAATCGTCGTTAAAATTTACTTCACCATTATATATATTACTGTAACATATATAATATATTACTAATAGACAAATTAATATATTATATTATATATATATATATATATATATATTACTATAACATATATAATATATTACTAATAGACAAATTATCTGGCAAAGCAAATTTAAACGACGATTTGACAGGTACAATCTCAGCATATTTTTTAGATCGAAACGCTCCTGAGGCATAGCGTCACGCGCGCGATCGGCGGCTCGGCCGTCGAGCCTCGAGCGGTAGTGGGGGGACCGTAGGCGTCGCTTCACATATCGGCCCGAAAAGGGCAACTATCTCCGAGCACTGCTTTAATGCGTCAACATTTGGCACACATGTTTCAATTAGAAAAAATAGAACATTTTCCTCGGATTATAAGACCTAATGACCCAAAAAAATTATTTAGTTTAGATGAAATACAGAAAAGGGAAGTCTTAGCTAGAAAAAAACGAGAATGTCGACAACAGAAAGCTGAACAAGAAAGGTCTGTAGATTTAATAAAATTAAAAAATAATATAACTAAAATGACAATAGAGCAAGTAACAAAGAAACATGATAAAAATCAATTTGATCGTTACAATATAATAAATAAAAATAATAATATTGTAAATGAATGTAATGATGTTGAACATTCTATTCATGACACTTTTAAGAATTCCTTTTCATCACTGCATATTTCTGCAGACAAAACGCAAAATAGTAAAAAAAACAATACATGTATTCAGGAAAATACGTTGTCAGATGTCAGTTCTTGCATAATAAAAATGAACGAACACAAATATACAAATCTTGTTGCAAATATTTTACCTCTAAGCATGCAGTATATACAGATTATTCTTAGAGATGAATGGTTAGAAGATATTCATATTGAGTATTTCGGTTTATTATTGAAAAGTTGCTCAGAATATCAACCACGCGAACCATGGGAAATTCAATGTCCTGATAGAATTGAACCTGTTCCTAAAAATCAGAAACATATTCAAATATTGCATAGCTGCAGCGATATAGCAACAATTTAGACGGCCATTGGGTTTGCAGTTATTACGATACTAAAATGATTTATATTTATGATTCATTGAATATGAAATGATTACATGCACATAATAAAATCTATCTTGAAAAATTGTATCCATTTTATTCTTTTGATAAGCAACCAGTACAGTTTCCAACAGTCCAATTGCAACCTAATGGTAATGATTGCGGGGTTTTTGCAATAGCCTTTGCAGTATCTCTTTCATTTGATCTTCAACCAAATAGAATTATATATGACCATAATTTAATGCGTCAGCATTTAGCAGAAATGTTTCAATCGAATAGAATAGAACACTTTCCTCAAATTGCAGGATTAATTGATTCAGAACAAATTAATCATGAATATGGATTCAATATAAAAAGAAAAATAAATTGTGATTATGAAGATAGTAATAAAAAGCGAAATAAGAACTGTGAAATTTATTCAGAAAATGTTCTATCGCATAAGACAGACGTTATTAGTTTACATAAAAATAAAAGCGTTGTTAATAAAAAATATTATAAATTACATAAAGACGATTTATTAGCAAAAAGAAAATTTTATAATGAAAAACACAAAAATAATTTTAAAAAATTGAATGAAAATAGAAATAAATATTATAAGGAATATTATACATCACATACAAATAATATACTATTACAAAAAAAATATATAAAAATAAAGTACATGAAAAATTAACTAATAATAATAAAAATAAACATATTACGTTGATAAATAATATGAAATACAGTAAAGAAAAATGTATTAAAAATATATCAAAGCTTCTTAGACTGCCATCGTTGTCTGAAAATAGAGAGGCTGAACGTATAGCAAAATGGTGCTTTTATGTAAGAAAAGTTTATATTCTACAAATGAAAAAAACATTTAATAAATGTAAACAAAAAATTGAAGTTTGTTTGACACGTGCAACGGAATGTCCTTCATCGAAACTTGCAGATTATGTAAATATGTTTTGTGGACAAGATAAACATACCGCTTCTTCGGAATTATATTTTGCAGAAACTACCTATCATACATATAATGTTTCTGAACCTATTATAATGGATTCTGAAGGTAAAGCAATTAACATTTTACCCTTAATAAAATCAAAACATAAAACCACAAAAGCATGGCGCTGATGCACGGACAGGAAGCACGCGCGCGCGCACACACACACACGCACACACACACAGAGGGGTGCAAGGAGGGCCTTCAGCCCCCTTCCCGCACCTACCCCGCCGGTAGGCAGGGTGGACCTCGCTTTACAACTTACAAAATACATGCTACATTGTAAAGCGAGGTCCACCCTGCCCACTGGGGGGTGGGTGCGGGAGGGGAGCCGAAAGCCCCCTTGCACTCCCCCGTGTGTGTGTGTGTGTGGGTGTGTGTGTGTGTGTGTGTGTGTGTGTATCAGTGCGCGCGCGTGCTTCTTGTCTATGCATGTACTTTGGTATATTTCAAACTTTTTTGTTAATAACTTTTTAATAAGCAACGAGCGACGATTAAATTAGAAGAAAAAGTTACTCAGAATTATGTCCTTGACAACATATATCAAGGTCAAGGTCATTGAGGCTGGGTCCCCTTTTCGCTATATTTACCTTTGAATAATTTTAATAAAAAATTAAATAAATTACATAAAGCATTAAATAATGTTGATATAAACACTCTAAAAGATATTGCAATTGAGGCTCAACAAAAAGGACGAACTGTAACACAGATTAATGCGGAAATTAATTTAAATGAAGATGAAATTCATTCTCAATATTACTTAGCTTTTACAGCATTTACGAAACGATCGATAGATGTTCCAAAGTTTGCCTGTATTTCTTGTACAAAATATTGTTTCAAAAGAGATATCGTTATGAAAAAAATTTGTAAGAAAAATGATACAACAGTTTGGAACAATTTTATTAATGATATAGGATTAAAAATTAATGAAAAATATATTGTTTGCAACTTTTGTGATCGATATTTCAAAAATAATCAAATGCCACCAACATGCAGAATCAATAAGCTCGAAGTGCTACCAGTACCAAAAGAAATAACAACATTAAATGATTACGAGCGAATTCTTATACAACGAGCAAAAGCATTCCAAATTGTGCAAAGAGCGCATACGGTAATAAATAAAAATCTACTGCACAGAGAAATGATATCAAAAGTGAAAGGTAGAACATTCCACTTGCCATTGCCGTTAAGCGAAACGTTGAACAAGATTTGTTCTTCGACTGAACCTATTAATTTAAATCTATTAATTTAAATGAGCTATATATATTAGTTCGTGGTATTCCAACTAAAGCAAATACATAATCTGGGAAAAATTAGTCGATGTAAAAAAAGTATGGACTGCTTTAATATGGTTAAAACAAAATAATCCTATATATTCAGATATTATACTACCGATATCTCCTGAAAATTTGCATTCCAAATTACGAGATGTTGAGTTTCAGGAACATGATTTGGAACTTTATGACAAAACTTTAGCGAAAGATAATGAAGAAAATGAAAAAAATAATACTTCTAAGGAAGAATGTAAGGCATTATTGACTCAAATATCGCAAACGGATCAATATTGTTACGTCCGGTGGGCTCCACGATTCTTTTCTTTCACGTAATATTAAACGCCTACGCTCTGGAACTCTTTGCACTATAAACAATAAATTAAAGGGATATCTAGCAGGCGAGACTAATATTTCAAAATCTAAACCATGCGTGATAAATATTCGAACAAAGGTCCCCTAGAAGACCAAGAATTTTAAACAACAACTAAAAGATACTCGAACCATGAGAAGGCTCGAAATCTAAACAGTGCGCATGCAAGAGACTAATAAATATATCAAATAATATTTTTTCTTGGAAGTCCTCTAGTGAAAACGCGTTACGGGAAGAGTCTCGAATAAAGGCCCTCCTAAGAACTAGAGTGTTATGTTATTGGTGTAACTATGATCCGCGACTGAAACTCGCGACATTCGACACCACGTGCTCGCCTGCTAGACCACCCTTGCGCGTTATCTGTTTGAGATAAAACTCAAGTGAATAATAAAACTGTCAACTTGGCCGATCATGGCGGACTCTCCAGCGGGCGAGGCTTAATTTTTAAAAACAAAAGCCTACACCAATAGGCGCAAACTCTTGGACCTTCTTTTGGAAGGGAGACGCCCTCAACTCATGAGAGGGGCACCATTTTAAAGATTGATTCGTTAAAAAAGAATATTGCTTGCCTAATGGAGAGGGTACGCGAAGAGACGCCAAGATTCGACATACGCGAAATCCTCCCTCAGAAAAATCAGTTCATCTTCGCCTCTCGACTTGAACCGTCGCATCAACTCTGGCTACAGCTCACTCCGACTTATTGAGTCTTTAAGCCTATTCTCGCAGTTCTGTCCGCGATTGTGATAGTGCAAGCAGTTCCTTTTCGAGCTTTATCCAACTGTATCTTTACAGTTAGATACAGTTATTATCAGCGTTCTTCAAACAGTTAGTTGCTAGCATAAGCATTATCTCTTACACAAGGCCTTAGGAAGTTAAGTTGTGAGTGAAAAGGAAAACTATTCAGTGTAACAATCCGAATTGTGTTGTGAAACCACCTGCGACCACAGCGATCTCCATCCAACCTGACAGCACGAGCCAAGATCTTTTCGTCCTCGCAAACCATTTGTGGCTTAGTTTAACAACGCTCTCAATAAATAGTAAGTCATTAAATTTTCCCATCTCTTTTATTTATTTTTCTTTTTTTTTCTTCTCTTTTCCTGAAATGATTCTTGGATAATAAATTTAATCCTTTCGCAGACACATTACTTCAAGTCTCTTCTCTCACCTCCTTACTCGTCACCGAGGGTCACCTGCATTTCGCGGAGCGACTCGTGACTTCCTCACTCGTCACCGAAGGTCACTTACATTTCGCGGAGCGACCCGTGACTCACTTCGCCTCACCGAGGGTCACCAGCATTTCGCGGAGCGACCCGTGACTCACTTCGCCTCACCGAGGGTCACCTGCATTTCGCGGAGCGACCCGTGACGTCCTCACTCGTCACCGAGGGTCACCTGCATTTCGCGGAGCGACCCGTGACTTCCTCACTCGTCACCGAGGGTCACCTGCATTTCGCGGAGCGACCCGTGACTCCCTTCGCCTCACCGACGGTCACCTGCATTTCGCAGAGCGACTCGTGATTTCTTACTCGTCACCAAGGGTCACCTGCATTTCGCGGAGCGATCCGTGACTTCCTCACTCGTCACCGAGGGTCACCTGCATTTCGCGGAGCGACCCGTGGCTTCCTTCTCCTCACCAAGGGACACATATATCTCACAGAGAGACTCGCAATTTCATTCAGTCCCTCTCTGTGGCTTTCATCTCGCCTAACTATATAATAAAAGGGAAATGTAATAAATATACTAATAAATAATATATATATATATATGAGAGATTCCACCAAATCGAGTACCACTTTTGGGCCTGCATGTATGCGATCACGTTCAAATTTTTTTGGCTTATAGTCCACATTGAGAAACATACTTACAAGTTTTTTAAGATTTTTTCCTCCATTATTTTAGCCGCCATATTAGGGAACATTTTACGTTTTTTTTTTTTTTTTTTTTTTTTTCATAAATTAATTGCGGCATTACGCGTGCTCTAAACAAATTTTTGTTATCTATGTTTTTTATGTAAAAAAACCTCAGCTTTTCAAAAAAAAATATTTCAAAATAAACGGACCCATATAAACTGCTGAAAATTCGATTTTAATCATAAAATCACAGTTTTTGGCAAGTGCACCATTTTTTAAAATTTTGAAACTATTTCCATTGAAAAGCTGAGAAAATTTCGCATAGAATACGTAAAAATCAAGTTGGGATCTCTGTAAGAATTTATTGGGTCACTAAATGTTTAAAATCAAAAAATTAAAAAATTAAATTTGAACGTGATCGCAGACATGCAGGCCCAAAAGTGGTACTCGATTTGGTGGAATCTCTCATATATATATCTATATATATATATATTTTTGGTATATTTCGAGGACATTTTATAGAGCCTATACAGGGTGTTCCGTCCGTGAAATGACGTATTCCTGATACAATTCTAAGACGATTTTTCCTTTACCAAAATTTGAATTGAAGCGTAATTTTTGAGTTATAAGCAAAAATAGTTAGCAAATCACGCGTCGAGTACAGAAGGCAGGCACGAGCGGCACGGCGCGACGCGGCGCGGCCGTCTGATTACTACCGCATGAGTCGCTAACTATTTCATCTTACAACATAAATTATGCTTTAAATAAAATTTTGGTAAAGAAGAAAATATCTCAGAATTATGTCAAGAATACGAGTTTCTTAAAATAACGTCACTTTAACAAAAGTTGTTGCGAATCGCCGGCCGTCGGACACTGCAATCAGCTGATTGCTAACGCGATGTGTGTATGGCGGAGTGTATGTGCGTAAAAGAGAGAGAGAGAGAGAGAGAGAGAGAGAGAGAGAGAGAGAGAGAGAGAGAGAGAGAGAGAGAGAGGGAGGGAGAGAGAGAGAGAGAGAGAGAAAGAGAGAGAGAAAGAGAGAGAGAGAGAGAGAGAGAGAGAGAGAGAGAGGGAGAGAGAGAGATTTTTGATTGATTGATTGATCTTTATTAGCTTTCTCAGCTATTTGTAATACAAATCTAGTTTACATTAATTACAATATACGTCTTTAACATTCGCTTAAACGGCACAATTCTTTCATTCCGCTTTATTTCAGCTGGCAAGGCGTTATACATTTTCACTCCTTCGTAAAACATACTCTTTTGCGCACTCCTTGTTCTGCGATATTTTATTGCAATATCCCCAGCTTGTCGTGTTTGCCTTTCACTCTCATTTCCCACAATTTCTAATCTATTTCTTAATTGCTCCGGTAACATGTTCCTTAAAATCTTAAAAATAAATATACACACATTATAATATAGCCTCTGTTTTATGGACATAAACTGCAGCGCTTGCAGCATACGCTCCACTTTGGTATGTCTATCACATTGCAATATGATCCTCATGGCCCGGTTTTGTGCTTTTTGCAATTTACTCAGCTGTGTTTCTCCCATATCAATTAACAGCGTCGCACAATACTCAAAGTGAGGTGCTATAATTGTCTTATATACAATACATCTAGTGTATGCCGATATATAATTACCTATTCTATTCAAAAAGCTCGTTTTTTTCCCTATTTTCTTTAGCATATAATCACAGTGGTCCTTAAATCGTAGTCTATCGTCAATAATTATGCCTAGGTATTTCATTATTTCCACACGTTCAATCTCAGTTCCATCCAAACATTTCAATGTTATATTACCTCGCAGTTCTTTCTTATACTTCTAACAATCATATATTTCGTTTTCCCTGCATTCATTTTTAACTTATTTATATTCATTCACTCTTCTGCTATAGTAAATGCCATATTCATTTTGCTCTCTAATTCCGCGCTGCTTTCTCCAGTTACATATATTAACGTATCATCTGCAAACATTTTTATACTACATCCTTCCGGACAGATTTTTATTATATCATTTATATATACTATAAATAACAAAGGTCCTAATACAGATCCTTGCGGTACTCCATATTCTGTGGTCATTAATTTAGACCATTTATTATTAAATTGAACCTGCTGTGTTCTATCCTTTAAATATGATCTTAACCATTCTATGACCATTCCCCTAATTCCATATTGATATAATTTCTCTAATAATCTTTCTCTATCTATTGTTTCAAAGGCTCGCTTAAGATCCATGAAAATTACCCCTACCATTTTTGCCTCACTAACTATCAATTTCCATTCATCAATGACTGTTTGAATAGCTGTTTCACACGAATACTGTTTTCTAAAGCCCGACTGATGTTCTGTTATAATACAATTATCTTCCAAATACGTTTCAATTTGCTTTTTAACTACTAATTCTAACACTTTTTCAAATATTGGTAACATATTTATAGGCCTAAATTCACTTGCTTTTCTAGCTTTCTCTACTTTTGGAATCGGTATTATTGTAGACGTTTTCCAACCTTTTGGACAGCAACCTTCCTTCAAAGAATTATTTATTATATCAACAAATTCCTCTTTTATTACGCAAAATACTGCCTTTAATATATCGCTAGTTATTCCTCCTCTGTACCTTTCTTTTTCGATAGTCCCATAACAATTTCCTGTAAATGCTCTATACTAATCATTTCAAAATTTTCCATAATTCCCTCGTTTTCAATAACATAAATAATTCTTTTACATGCATTCCCAGTTTTACTCCCATTTATAGATTTTACTATACTATTAATACTTTGTATATAATATAAATTAAATTTATCTGCTATATTGCATCCTTCAGTGCCTTCTAATATTTCAAAATCTATATTCTCTACTTCCCTCTTACCACCTGGTTCGCCTCTAATTATTTCTTTTAGTGTTTTCCACATAGATGTAGGATTTTCTTTATTAAGATCTATCATATTTTCATAATATTCTTTCTTCTTTGTCTTAATTAATTTAACTACTGTATTTCTTTCAATTTTAAATTGCAACCAATTTTGTTCCGTGTCAGCATACAATGCCTTCCTATATGCCTCATTCCTTTTAGTCGCTGCTTCTCTTATTTCATCCGAAAACCACTTTTTCCCTTCCCATATTCTCGGAATTCTAAAATTTTTCCTAGGTGCTGTGGCGTCCAACGCATTTACTATACTATCAACAAATTTCTTCGCTCTCACACTGATATTCATATCTTGGTTTTTCTCTAACTTATTTTCCACTAATTTAATAAAATCATCTATATTAAACTCTCTATAATTCCTAACACTAAGTTCTCTGTATTTATTATCAAATTTATTCGCATTCAGTTCAAATTTTAGCCACGCATGGTCCGTTATTTTAGGTTCATGCATTACCTGCATTTCTATTTTATTATTAGCAAAAATTAAATCTATAATTGTTTTACTATCTTTCGTAATTCTTGTCGGTTTATTTACATATTGTTTCATGCCTAAGCTCAACATTGTCGTTTGTAACTTCCTTGTATAAAACGAATCTAACATAATATCTATATTAAAGTCTCCTATTATCATACATTCTCCCCGTATTATTAACTCTTCTATTATATCCTCCAGAATCTCACGAAATCACCATGCGATGCACTCGGTGAATGATATATTACCATTATTATTCCTCTATACAATTTTTCTTTCACCTCAATCGCAGCACACCAACAATTCGATTCTAATTTTTTTACTAATACTATTTCATATTTAACATCATCCCTTATATATAAAACAACCCCTCCTGTATTTCTATTTTCAGCATCGCATCTAATTATACTATAACCTGGTACGTTCACTTCACTGTCTTCAATTTCAGCAGTCAATCTTGTCTCTGATAACGCTATGAATGCCGGATTTACTTTCTTCATAATCTGATGTTGTATCTCATCTTTATGCGCCATCAAACTTTGCGCGTTTGTATACAATATTATTTCCGCTTCCTTCTGTAGTTGCTATTTCGCATCTTCCCAGCCGGCTCTCCTCTTCTCCTCTTGTATCGCCCTTTTAAATGTTGGACATTCTGGGCTAAGGGCGTCGTGTTCATCACTTATCTTCAGGTTGTATGTTCGAATTTTAAACATACAATTTACACATTTTTTCTTTGTTGCCGTACATTAAATCGCTTTATGATTTCCCGCACATTTGTGGCATGTTTCATCTCGCGTACAATTTTTTGCAATATGATAGTATCCCCAGCATTTAAAGCATCTTTTAACATTAATGTGATTGAATATAGGACATTTTCTCCATCCTACATTTAGTTTCTCTTTTTTCAACATCAATTCATGCGTTTCTTCATCTACTTCAATTATTATCGAACCTTCTTCTTTTTCTCTTCTTCTAAGTTGATTATTATCATTTCTTTTTTCTTTAACTATTTTCTTCACTATTCGCATTTGGAATCCATCATTTATTGCATCAATTCTATTCTGCTTCTTGATTGTAGTTATTAAGTCATCATCATCCAATCTCATTTCTTCTTCGCTGACATTGATAATTTTTATTTTTGGCTTCATTTGCGGTGATTCCGTAACTTTGAAATTTTCTCCTAGTTTGTCCTGCACTGTGGCTTTCAACGTTTTCATTTCTTCTCCAGTTTCACAACCCATGATCACTGTCCCCTTGCTTCCTTTTTTTAGCTTCGTTATTCCCATCGCCATATTTTTGATATCTACCTTTTCTTTTATCAATTTTTTTGTAACTTCACTCTCTTGTTGAATCTTGGGTTTGATAATTATAACATTCTCTTTCTTTTTCTCTTTAACCGCTTCACTATAGCTCCTTTGTATTCCTCCTGTTGATCCACATACTACTCCCTGTATCATTCTTTTCAACTCTTCTAGTAGTTCCTGCTTAACATTTCCCAATTCTTCTCGAACTATTTCCTTGACCATCATTTTAATTTCCTTCTTACATGCTGTTTCATCTTTTATTTCTTTTACAATTTTTACCAGCCAATCTATTTTTACGTCAATAGTCGATGATCCACCCGCTCCTGATATTCTATTTCCACTACTTGGCGTCGTAAACGAACCTGTAGATCCTGTAGATCCTAGCCTGTCCCTGCCGCCCCCGGCCATTGCCGATGCCTTCTTCATATCTGCTTCACTTTCAATTGTAAATCTGTCAAATGGGCCAGAACACGGTACCAATTCTTGATTTTTATCGTAAATCCTATGCTTGCTTACACATCCTGGATGGTAAAACAGCTTAATACAATTCACCTGATAGCAAGACTTGCATGTCACCACCTGATTTTTTATTGTCTTTTTACATGCCGAGCATCGATATTCAGCATATTCATCGTCCATGCCGATAATTATCGGCCGAAACCGCTAATATCAGCGTAAGCGATCAGTCACCTCTGTTCCACTGTCACACGTCACACTTTGGTGTCCACCTTTAATGTCTACCTGTCGTGTGAGACTTTGGTGTCCCAGACAGGAAATACACTTCTCACGCCCACAAATCAGCATATCCCGGCTAGATAACACTCATGGCTAATGCCGGTCTATGCCGCTATGACTTGAATAACTTTCTATCACTCCCCGTAACTATTTAACCGTTTAAAAGTTATTTCTTTTGCGGAGCGATGTCTGACACGTCTTCTCCACTGCAGAGAGAGAGAGAGAGAGGAGAGAGAGAGAGAGAGAGAGGGAGAGAGAGGAGAGAGAGAGGGAGAGGGAGAGGAGAGGGAGAGAGGGAGAGGGGAGGAGAGGGAGAGGGAGAGGGAGGGGAGGGGAGGGGGAGAGGGAGAGGAGAGGGAGAGGGAGAGAGGAGGGAGGGGAGAGGAGAGGAGAGGAGAGGGGAAGAGGGCGAGGGAGAGGGAGAGGGAGGGGAGAGGGAGAGGGAGAGGGAGAGGAGAGAGAGAGAGAGAGAGAGGAGAGAGAGGGGAGAGTGAGGAAGGGAAGCAGGGAGAGACGTTTATACCACCACGCACATACCATACACTTTTTTTCTCGCTCTCTTTCTCTCTTTTACACAACACTAATACACTCTCTCATTCAGTCACTATTCAGTCACTTACTCACTCACTGTTCACTCACCTGCTCACTCACAGCGAATCTTCATGCTATGTATTGTTAACTGCTGCACGGTTATTATTATTTAGCGACGGACCGCTAAACTGAAACTTTCGCATCGTAAACACAATAATTTCGAAACGTAATAATGTATAAACATGCTTTTTAAGATAATAATTATTTATTATAATTACAAATAGTTTAATTATGATAAATAATTAATTTTTTTAAATACGTCATTATACGTTTCATGTTTTCTACCGCATTCGCAATGCGAAGGTTTTAGAAGATCGTTCGTCTTATCTCGCATCGATCACGCGCCAAGCGCACGTCGTAACTTGCATGTCGCTACATGTCGGTACATGTCGCGTTTCTCGGCGGCGCTAGGCAACGTAACAATGTGGTCGCGCAGTCTCCGCGATCCGTCGCTAAATAATAATAACCGTGCAGCAGTTAACAATACGTAGCATGAAGATTCGCTGTGAGTGAGCAGGTGAGTGAACAGGTGAGGGAGTAAGTGACTGAATGAGTGACTGAATGAGAGAGTGTATTAGTGTTGTGTAAAAGAGAGAAAGAGAACGAGAAAAAGTGTATGCGTATGTGCGTCAGTGTAGCCGGAAACAGGTCCCGCGGTTCACGGCTCAGCAATGGAGGGGATAACGCACACAAGCGCGAACCGCGTACGTGTGCGCTCTGCGCTTCGGCTAGCTTCGGAGAGTAGAGTAGTACAGACATATGTTTTCCGTCTTCTTCTCACTTTCTACCGAGCTGGCAACGATGGTTGCGTTCCGATATTCACTGCCAATACTGAAAATCTATAGTGCACGTGACGTAGACTATAGATTTTCAGTATTGGCAGTGAATATTGGAACGCACGCCGAAGGCGACGTTGATTGCTTGGCTTTATTACATACGATAGCGTTAAATGTTTTTCTGACTCGTGAAATTTTTTAT